>JACCGJ010017367.1:0-17794 GCA_013407085.1 Atriophallophorus winterbourni
AAGAAGAAGAGAAGAAGAAGAATAACTTTATTCGTGTTCATGAATTTTCAGCAATAGATTAATTTCTCCACATAATACCAATACAAAAATATGTATAGCGTGCGCACAATGAAATAATACATAGGCCAATGAAGTGTCAGGTTACCTCGGGCTAGAAAAATGTGATGGGAATAAGAGTTAAAAAAACAGGACATCTCAGCGTGAATTAAAAATAGGTGAGCGTTTCTCCAACTTCATAGCATCAATAAATTAGGTTCGTTATATAATGCAAATAAAATAAAATATATGAAGTGCCACACAATAAAGTAATACTTGGGCTAAAAAAGTGTCAGGTTACCATGGGCTGGACAAATTATAGGGGAATTTGAAAAATTAACTCGAAAAATAACTGGGGCATCGTGTCATCATTTGGAAATTGTCAAGCGTTCTTTCAACTCTGTAACAGCTTTTGATTGCTGTACCATGTATCGGGCCAAGTATGGGATAAAAGAATTTCTAAATTTATTCGTTCTTGAATAGGGAATAACGTACTGGCTTCGGGTGGAGGAAAAAGATCTGCAAGAAACAAGGCTTTTGTTCAATTGATGTAAACTATCAGTAGAAATGTTCGCGATCAATCTGCTGCATTCACGAAAATGACGATTGACAATAGTGTCACGAATGTCATCAGCGGAAACACAACTCAGTCTTGAGATGAGCTTAATGCATCTTCTGATCATCGTAAAATCCTTTTCCAAGAGGCCGGGAAAAATCACAGGAGATGCGAAAAGAAGGTGAGGAATGATGCAAGAAAAAACGAAAAGTTGAATGACATTTGGTGGAACGGAGAAAGAACGGAGACGTAGTGCGTAGAACGACAGTTGGCGCACTTTTGTGAATACCCTTGTAACATGTTCAGCCCAGCACAGATTTTCAGATATTGTAACACCAAGATACTTAAAGCTGCAACATCTGTCGAACACCAAGCCGTTAAGAGAAACGCGAGGAATTTCTTGGTGAAGGGCTAAACGACGCTGTCCAATAATGTTGGAAAATACGATTTCGATGCATTTAGAGGGATTCAACGATAAACCAATCGTGGAGGACCATTGACCAATGTTCGTTGCCATTGATCCTAAGGCATGTTGCTCGATCCGACGATTTTGATTTACTGCAATGGCAACATCATCAGCGTATTTGAGGGTAAGTGCAGATAGGTCAGAGGGAAGATCAGAAATATAAAGGGAAAATAGAAATGGGGACAATATTGCACCTTGAAGAACACCACGGGGAATAGCTATTTCACGGGAGGTTTGGCCGTTCGCGACTGTGTATTGGATGCGACCCTCGAAATAGGATGCCAGCCAATGAAGAATATTTGCAGTGACGCCATGATCAGATAATTTTTGAAGTAATGAGTTTCTTAGAACACTGTTAAAGGCATTTGTGTAATCCAAAAAACAATTTTGTACTGCTCTAGATTTGCTATCTAGAGAACGTGAGATAAAATCTGTGAGTACAGCGACAGCATCGACAGTTGAACGATTTTTCCGGTACGCGAACTGATGAACATCATGCACCTGACAGCTGGACACGAGTCGCCGTAAAACAATTTTCTCAAGTACTTTGAGCAACTGCGACGTGCACGCGATAGGACGGTATTTACCAGGATCTTTCTTTGGAATCGGGCTAATGCAGACAGATTTCCAGCAATCAGGCATAATTGCTCTTTCCATGCAACGATTAAAAATGGATGTGATGGGGGATGATAGCACTCCAGCACATTCTTTTAGTACAGTGGGCGACAGTTTATCAGGTCCTGCAGCCTTAAAACGTGAGACAGCCGAAAGTGCACAAAAGACCTCGGATACGTTGGTGAAAGGTGAATCGGAAAAAGAGGATGGGGGCAAAATAAAGTTATCTTCACAGTCATTATCAGTAATTTGATGCACGAACGATTCGTTCAAGGAATTAATATCAAAAATAGGTGGGGATTTCCTGTTGTTCTTTCCACAAATTTGCTTAAGCGCACGCCATAGGTGACGACTGTCTTTCGTTCCAAGAAGTGTGCTCGTGTACAGCTTTTTAAGACGTCGAATTTCGAGCTTGATTGACTGGGAAAGCAACGCAACAGTTTTACGATCACGTGTTTTGAAGGCTTTTTCTTTCAATCTCCTTAGGCGTTTTAGGTGGACAGAGGAAAAACGGTGAGGACTCACAAAGATAGTTTCTTTAGGACAACAGATTTCAAAGCAGAAGTTAAGATAAGATGTCACAACATCACATTCGACGGAGACATCATCTTCATGAAAAATGTTGAAATCAGTGGTAGAAAGCATGTCCTGAGAGTTGAAATATTGTCATGCTGACAAGTTCTGGAAGTCACCTTTTTGCCATTACTGCGGGTGAGGTGTCTATGTCCAGTGCTACCATAAATTTTTGGGTGAAGTTTGATAATGCAATGGTCAGAATTAACAATTGGAGCAAACTTGCGGGCGAGGAACAGATGCCGTGCATTTGTTAGGGCAAAGTCCAAAAATGCGTCAGCTCGAGTTGAGAAATGAACAAAATTTTTGAGCGACAATAGGGAAAACATAGATACATTGCAGTCATTGAGGTCGCCAGCTAAGAGAATCAAAGAATTTTGAAAAGGAGCAAGTTTTATAAGAAGTTCATCAATGAATGCATTAAAAACGTTAGATTGACAATTTGGGATAACATAAGTATTTATCAAAATAAGGGATTGAAAATTAGAAAGATATCGGGGTTTACATTCGACAGCCAGGCAGGATATTTCAACCTTGTCAAAAGTAAAAATCTGTTTGCAGCATGAGCACCAGTCGTTTCGAATATATGTGATAACACCGCCACCACGATTCCTCAAGGGACAGGTTCGGTCAAGACGAAAATAGTTGAATCCTTCAATGTAGAGCAACTCATTTTCTATTGTCGAGTGGAGCCATGTTTCTTGGAACATGGCAATGCCTGTATGCTTTGAAATTTTTGAAGTGAGCAGTTGAGAAATTTCACCATACTTGGACCACAGCGAACGAACGTTTGATGATAAAATAC
Organism: Atriophallophorus winterbourni; assembly: GCA_013407085.1. NCBI lineage: Eukaryota > Metazoa > Platyhelminthes > Trematoda > Plagiorchiida > Microphallidae > Atriophallophorus > Atriophallophorus winterbourni. The sequence continues at coordinate 3,052 of JACCGJ010017367.1, forward strand.
AAGGTAAAGGGATTCTAGATAAGTCATGACGTCGACGAAGAGCGACTTGCCAGCCTGCACGATGTTTCCTTTTCTTTTTCAATGCTTGCTTCAAAATATTATCTAGTTTTTGCCGAATAGCATAGCCAAAGTTTTTTATATCAGAAGTCTCACTAGAAAACACGATATCACGTAATTGTTTTAAACTGTGCGCGATAAAAATCGTCCTTTGTTGATATGAAAACATGACAAATTAAGAAAAATGACGAAAAATAATGTGGAGAAAATTGATCGTTTGTGCACGGCCGACTTGAAGGCCCCCGCATAAATGATGAAGAATTGGCAAACGTTGTGTTGCCGCCATCCTACGTGAGCAATCCGTCGCAGACACGTTGTCCGAAGGACCTCACCTCCTACATTTCTGACGAACTGTCCAGCATTCGACTCCTATAGCATACTGTCCTTGACTGAGGTGGAATAAATCCTCCAATCTAGGAGGGCGGTATTTCCTCTTTGGTGGCTAGAATAATCCCAACACCTGCTAGGCCGGTTTTCGAGGAATCAACGGACCACTGGACCCACGTAAAGTAGAACCTACCTCCCAAGGGCATAGGGGAACTCAGTTTCAATACCGAATCCGGCCGCGAGACGGGTTCCGATAGACAACATATGTCGATACCTAAGTGTCTCTAGGAGCGGGCTATTTCAAGCTGTTTGTTCTGGTTGTTGCAGGGTGCGGACATTGAACGATGCAAGCCTAATAGGGGCGCTCGGTCGGAGGAGAGCGTTGGGTATCGACAACCTGCCTAAGGGCAGTTTGGCTGCGAACGGAATACATCCAGCTTGATGTCCGAAGTGCAAATCAGGAGAGAGGGTGAGGGGAATGATCTGGTGCTTTCGAAACAGGTTCTGGAGAATAGCTTGTGTAGGTCGTATTCGTAGTGATAGCATCGGCGTTGTCATCATCGTCATCTTTGAACGTAGGCGTGATCTACCCGGTTGCCTACACGAATTAGGGAGATTTTTTTTCTTTTATAGGGGTCCTACCCCGAGCCTTTAGCGCGATGGCTTTACCCACAAGGCAGTGGAGCGAGAGAGTTTCGCACCTCGGTGACCGCTGACCGACGACGAAGCGGTTCATACGCCCTTTTCTGAGAATTTCCAGTTCGGAGCCCGATAACCCCGTTGATAGGTTGGTGACTTCAGTTTTTGCCTGTGCACCATACAATGTCCTTGGATAGGACAAGGGCAGTGACTTTTGGAGCGGCGAGTCACATCCGCCGCGTCGTGATGTCATCATTGGAGTTTTGTGGCTTTTTATAGGGAGAACGCTTGCCAGGCGAAAACCCACCACACCCTCAGACACCACCGCCGAACCTTTCGCTGAGCTCGGAGAACCGAACCCACCCAGCTGGCACCAACGTGGAGGTATTTCGGCAAGCCAGCCAGCCTAATATGCCAGTCATCAAAAGGCCTGATATCGTTACTCCACTTGAGGAGTTATTTTTCACTGATGATGAGGTTAAACTTGCTCTTGCAGCAACTAACCTCTATAAACCTGCTGGCCCAGACGACATTTACCCTCAAATTATAAAGAACCTGGCGCCAATACTAGCAGAACCTGTGGGTGGTCTTTTTAAAGCTTCCTTGAAACATGGATATATTCCGAGTATTTGGAAGCTGGCTAATGTGATTCCGATACATAAAGGTGACAGTCGATCCTCAGTTTGTAAGTACAGACCTGTAAGTCTTACTAGCATCTTATGTAAAATCCTGGCGAAATTTATTAGGGATAGGATCTGTCGCCATCTAGTTGATTACTCGTTGCTGAACTCTGCTCAGCACGGCTTCCTTAAAGGGAAGTCGTGCCTAACAAACCTCTTATGTTTTCTTAACGAGGTCACCACGAGGCTAGATAAAGGCCAACAAGTTGAAGTTTTTTACTTGGACTTTTGCAATGCCTTTGATTCGGTAAACAACAGATTGCTTGTAACTAAACTTGGTTATATGGGTATTGATGGTCTTCTGAAGAAATAGATAATAGGCTTCTTAAGCAATAGGTTCTTTCGTGTCAGGATAGCAGTATGTATTCGTCGAAAGTAAAAGTTGTTAGTGGATTCCCACAGGGTTCCGTACTCGGACCGCTACTTTTCCTCATTTTCATCAATGATTTGGCATCGTCGCTTAAGTGTCCTTGCTATATTTTTGCGGATGACGTCAAGTTTATCAGATCACTGGATGAACAGGATCTTCTTGAGGACATAGAAAAGGTCATCAATTGGTCTGCTACATGGATCTACCAGTAAGCTTCACTAAAAGCTATCTCTTGTCTAAAGTCATTAAGAAGCTAGAGGTTGCTGGACCAGATGGTATACTTGAGATAAATGGGGTGCCGAGACTTCGTAACTGTGGTATAGAGGTTTCAGCGGACTTTAAATGGGCTGATCAATGTGCAGCTGCTGCACACAGCGCTAAGAGTGAGCTTTTTCGCCTTCGATCAGTTTTATCCTGCAGGTCCCCAGAGGTTTTCATACAATTATACAAAGCGGTTGTGAGACCACATCTCGAGTATTGCGTTCGAGTTTGGTCACTTTATTTGGAAAAAGATACTGCTTAGCTTGAAGGTGTTCAACGTCTAGCTACTCGTATGATTGTAGGACAATCGGGTAGGTCGTATGAGGAACGATTGCTGAGTCTAGAGCTCTTCTCACTAAAAAGGAGGCGGCTACGTGGAGACCTGATTGAAACCTTCATAATCATGTCAGGTTTCAGTACTATTCATTCCAGTGAATTGTACGCTCTGGCGCCAAGTGTGGGTACTCGAGGCCACCCATTAAAACTGGCCAAGCGACATGTCAGGTCCAATGTTCGTGAGTTCTTCTTTAGTGAAAGGGTAGTAAATTACTGGAATCGTCTTCCCAAAGAAGTTGTTTGTTCTACTTTCAAGAATGGACTCGACTCTGTGTGGCCTTCATTATTTCCTGATTTTTATCCATAAGGGAATAGTTGGTATGATCCTCATATTGTCTTTGGAATGCACTAATGTTTCTCCTCACCTATTGGTGAGGGGAGTTTTTCTGTTGCATTCCAGATTACTCTCATACCAGAAGATATCTGTGAAAATATTGTTTGAAGTGGTGGACGCTCTTCTGTGGCATACCACCGAAAGAAATCTGGACGCTCGATTGGCTCGTTAGCCACATACTGTCCTGTGCAAACTGAACTGAACTGTGGCCTTGATCAGGGCAACGCGTAGAGGCTTGAAAAATTTAACTTTGACGTCAGCACAAATTTGACCACAGCTGATCATTCGTTTTAGATTTTCAACAAATAAAGTAAATTGCGTGAACCGGCGAAGTGAATCATGCAAGTGACACCGGGATGGCAAAGTGAATTATGAAGGTGCGTACTTCCTCGGGGATCATCAACTAAAATGGGTTGATATTGAACGTGACCTGGGTACAATTGTGACACGGTCGTTTAAATCCAAGGAGGATACGAACGGAAATGCTGCTGCCGCAAACCCCGCATGGTGGGCTATTAGTCGACTGCTGTCGGCGATTACTCCACAAATGTTTCGCATTCTTTATTCCACATACGTTAGACCAGTTTTGGAATATGGATTGCCAGCAACCTTTCCATAAACTAAGGGAGAAAGTGACCAGATAGAAAAAGTGCAACGGCGGGCGACGAAAAGAGTACAAGGATTGAAATCAATTCCTTATGTGAAGAGAGTTTAACGCCTCAACCTCATGTCGCTCAGTATTCGGCATGTGCGCTGCGATTTGCTGCTAACTCGTCGCATACTACTGGAAGCCTTTGATGATGAACTGCGCGAGTTTTCCCCCCTCGTGGCGCGCTCAAGAACTCGTTGCCATGCTCTAAAGATTCAAAAGCGAAGAACACTACGCCTAACACAAGGATTCATGCTCTCAACAAGATTTTTTAACTTGGAATACGCTTCCGGAAGAGGTTATTGCAGCAATATCTGAAAACCAATTCAAGCAACTAGTGGATAATGTACTGCCTGTAATCACTATGAAGCTGTACAACACTGGACAGGATTTCTTCAACTGAGGTTCTCCTGGACTATATGGCTGATATAGAGAGATGCGGCTTACAAGGGATTGACCCTCTGTCGTCTATCAAGAATCAGAAGGGGTTTCTTTTGATTCGAGCCGCCGTTGACTGATGCGCAAAATCCGCGTGAAAGCGCATCTGTGACGTGTTTTTTGTTTTCCCGGTAGACAGCGTTGTAGTTGAAACAATCAAGTTCCTTTCGACAGCGTTCGATTTTCTCATTTTTATTTTGCCTTTGTTGGTATTCCCGAACATGAAAGCGGCATACCTCTGATCACTCACAAGTTTAAAATGATTCCCAATAAGATTTTCTGAGTGCTTCTACGATTTCCTACGCTTCCTTTTCAACAGAGGAATGGCGATGTTATGATGGATTCAGTGTTCGTGGGTAGAAAACAACTGGCCTACCTCTCTGACGGAGCTTTGCAACTATGGCTATATCAGAAGCATCAGTTTCAACTACAAGTATTTCGCCAACTTAGGGTGTGATTATAATTGTATTCTCCAGCTCTGACTTCAGATTTAAGAACGTCTGTTGTACATTGTCGGGAATTGGAAAAATTGTTCTGGATTCAGTTAAGAAATTTTATATTAAAATTGACTGATCCACTGACAATAATAAGCAAGCATACCAACGATGCGTTATTGTGTTTTGAGATTATGAGGCGCAGGTATTTCACTATCTGGTTTTGATACTTCGTAGCCCAAAAGATTAAGCTTCGTTGTTCGAATAATGTTTTTCATATCATTTAAAGTTATGCCGCATTTTTCACCTGAGAATGGGATCACAACTTCTTTATATAGAGTTAAAATGTCGTGTCCAAGCAGCACGTCTGAACATAGATGGGTAATATCGAAAACTTGACGTTAAGGTAGTGATTACCTTTATGAATGATGGAAACAAACAGTGTCCATCGGTACTGCTGGACATGTATATATAAGCCATTGTGATTTTTGTTCGATACATTTTAATGGGCCACTTATGCTTCTGAACAATGACCCTGGAGATATAACTTTCGGATCTCCAGGTGTCGATAAGTGCGTGCAGTGTAACTCCATTAACAGAAAGTTGTGTAACTGCTTTAGATAATGCTATAGTATGAAAACACAAACCTGATCGAGGCAAAGTGCCGTACAGACTGCACGTGGGCTACGATACTATCAGGTTGCCCACTCCTAGACAGATATGAGGGGGAATAGAAATGGTAGTGAGACTCCAGTGTGTTTCAGCGTGAAGCTCACTACTGTTGGCCAATCAATTTAGCATGAGGCTAGCCGCACAGCACATAAATTCTGCACAATTGCACATCCGTGCACATTTAGATAACGACTGGCCCTGCAGCACTAGTGACAGCTGACAGATAAATTATCTATCACGGTCGTAGCCGGTTTCTGTCGGAAAGATCGACACGCTGTAAGTGACCTTTCCATGCGATTTGCATAGAGCATCTCTTGCTGGACATTTAGTGCGAGGATGTCGGGCATAACCACGGAAAAAGCAATTTTGACTACTAGCAGTGAATGCGGTCTCACAATAGTTGCTGGATTTTTCCGATTGATCAAGTACTGGTGGCATTGAGACATGACAGGCTGATGATGGTGCATTATCATACACTACAGACTGTTTTTGGGCCATTTCCAACTGCCGAGAAAGCTGAACTTCAGTTTTCAGGTCTAGTGATTTTTGTTCAAACAAGCGTTGCCGAATATTGTTGGATTGGAAGCCACGGATAAAAACATCTCGAATTAGTTCGTCTCTTCATATTGCTCAGCACTTGCTGATTTCAAATTACATTCTTTAGTCAGGGACTTCAGATTTGCAGAAGTTGCTCCAAACGTTGACCACTTTTTTTCTTAGCGCACTGCAGGCCACTCTTGACGGAGCGTTGTGGGTTAAAGGCAAGACAAAGCGAGTTCGTTGTATGTATGAACTTTATTGAACAAACATAGCTGTCGGGAACGTGTACAGTGTTCGTAATAGGCGAGATTCGTAACGATCAGATTCGTTGTACGAATGTTTTAAATAGGCTTACAAAGAAGGAATTTGTTTGGGAAATCATGGTGTGTTCGTTCAAACCGAGAATTCGTTGTAAGCGAGTTCGTTGTAGGTGGGTTCCACTGTATACGGCTATAAAGGGAAAGATATAACGATATACGACACAAGTGTAATTGGGTTTGAAACGAGTTCATCATATTGAGGGAGGACCCCTCAACATACCTGTTTCGGAGGATAGAATTGCGAACAAGTTTCGAAACTTCTGAGGTAGATATGCATACAGTGAACATTTGGGCAGTTTAGAAGTTGCTATCAATCCTATTACACTTAATCCTTAAGTAAAACGATTCTAGATACTACTTTTTAATATTAAGAATTTGTGAAATAAGCTTGCTGGTGTTACTAAAATTGTTTTTCGGTGCAAAAAAGATATAACTGCTGTAACGGACCTCTGATTCATAATTGATATAACTTATACTTAGTGTATTCTCCTCATACTACACGTTTTTCGGAAGTGACTGGATCTTCTAGATATACAGGTGGTGTTGCTGTGCATTTCAGAGATCAACTGACCATAGAAGTTTTGAAATAGTTTAAACAGGCTGCAGCAAATACTGAAAGCATCTGGTGTAAGTTAAAAGCTGGGTCTGCTACACTTAGTGTTTTTACTGCACTCCTGGCGCTTACGTTCCGAAGTTATGCTCTGGCGGCTGTATCATTACGCACACAATTCCAACCTACTGTCTTTCATCTTTTGTTTATCCTTGAAGTTTGTTGTGTTACCAAATGATCCGAAGTATTGCATGATAAAAGTAATGTATAAGGACGGTGAACCCAGTGATCCGAGTAACTCTCAACCGGTTAATTTCACATTAGCAGTTGGGGTAAGCTTCGGAAGGATTGATGTGAAATCAGCTAAAAGATTTGTTTATCTGCAACCGGATAGTGAAAATCTGTCTAGTATGATTTCACGATAATTCACCCGTACGCATTCAGTTTCACCATTGCTCACGAGCACTGGTGTGCAGAATTCGATCTGGGCTACCCATTCTTAGCTGTCGTATATTTTCAGCAGGACTTTCGACCGTATCCCATCCAAACATTTGCTGTGGAAGCTTCGTGCTGTAGGTGCAACGAGACTTTTTCTAAACCGGTCTGCAGACTTGCTGACTTACCGTTGCATACAGGTCGAGTTAATTCGCCTCTTACCCGTCTAACCTCCGGTGTTATCCAGGGATCAGTTCGTGGTCCGCTACTTTGAAAATGTAATCTGTCCGATTAGCTAAGCACACGCTGCTACATTTCATGGATGACCTCAAAGTTTGGGATACTGTAAGCTCGTTTGAACTGACTTGCAATCACATTGTACTTCTGTACATTGTGTTCAGTTGATTTGCCACTGAGCTGCATGCGGAAACACGCTGGAGTCTCACTGCGATGAAGTTTAATTTCCTTTCTCTATCTGGGCTTGGGTAGCCTGACAGTATCTTAGCCCACGTGCAGTTTATAACTGTGCGAGATTTTGCGTGAATCAGGCTTCTGCTTACATTATAGTCCTCCAACGAAAAATAAATAAGCTGTTTAACAGTAAACTGGCAGTTTCCAATAATCCGACAGAAATGTTCCGTAATGCCTTTCGCGTCGTACGCCTCCGTAGGTACTTATTTTGTTGGAGTTCATACACTCAAATTGGTTCGAAAAGAAGAAAAAAGTTGGCGCAGCAAGCCTCTCATGTTGGGCAATTGGTCTATCGCTCTCCATAATTATACTCTATATTTTTCAAATCCTTTTTCCTCCAGTATTGGAATTTGGTTTGCTGACAACTATTTTATTCTCAGGAAAAATGCGAACATCTGAAAAGGTGCCACGGCGTGCTGCAATTCATATGTGAAGCGAGTTTAACGCTTTTAAATCATGCTGCTTATTATTTAGCGTGTGTTCTACGCTTTCTTACCAACTCGTTGGATTATATTTGGAACCTGTGGTGAAGAACATTTTTAGTTTTTCTCTCACGTGGATGCCTCAATCACCCTCGGTCATAATATCACGCCTAAAAAGTGCAAGACTCTCCGGTCACCGACGTTTTGCGCTCTCAACAAGAGTTGTCAACTCGTGGAAGGAACTTTGTGACTAGGTATTCACAGCGATCTGTGGAAACTGGTTCGGGCAGCTAGTGGTTTGTCTGTGTATTGGCTGGACGAGTTGAGAAGATATGCCACATTGGACAGGATATTATCATCTCTTATCTTGGATTATGTTACTAAATGAGAAGAGAGACGGCCCCCAATTGCTTGACCTTCTGTCGTCTATCGATACGAAGCAATTGCAGAAACGAGCCTGACTTTGAAAATTTTGTTAGTCAACAGAGAAGCCTATCACTACCTAAACGCTTTTCGATTGCACAGTGGTCAAAATACGCTATCCTGGTAGGCGCGAATGAGCCAGGTCGAGAATTGGCCTCAAGTCATGTAAACGTAGATCGGATTCTGTTTCACACCATGTTATCATGCCTATCAGACCATAGAGAAGCCGGTGCAACCATGGTCCGTGCATTTCGATTAAGACGAAGAAGAGAGTTGATGGCTATCAAAACTGAACTTTAAAGAATATAGTATTCTCCTTAATCTTTTCCTAGAAGATATAATTCGAATGAAAGCGGCTCCTCGTCATGCCATTTTCATTGGTCCTTAGTTTGCGGAGTGCAAATGTGATTTTCTATTCATCATCTTTTGATGCAAAATTTACGCGAAACAGATCCAAGTCAGTACACAGCCGCGTCTCGGACGCTGCGTTAATTTCCTCATCAAAATTAAATTCATGGTCACTATTAACGATACCACTAACGGATGGTAAAGAGCTCGGTATTTTGGTTAAAGCAATAATTCCGATCTTCCTTTGCTGCTCGAGCAAAAGCTATGAATTACTCTGATTCTTTTTCTAAACTGAAACTCCGTTGCCGATAGTGTTATGTTTTGCCAAAGGTGAACGCAATAAACATTATTCGAACCACTGGACACTGGAAAAATCTTATTTATTAGTCACTGTTGAGAAACTAGACGCAATACTGCACCCAGCTATAGGAGAATGAAGCTTTATATGCTACCGCTTATAGATACACACACCAACCCATTTATAAATTCCTCATTCGAAAAAATTCTCATGAAATTCGAGAATATTATGAAATACATTTTTCACAACAATACGTTGAATTAACATATGCTCGCAATAACATTGCCCGATTTTTTCTTCGTTACTTTAGAAATACAATATACTGGTTTTGGCCATTTAATTTCCCTCTTGTTTTCCGCAGTCTACTGCAATGAACCCATTTCCAGACGAGGAGTTGAATTTAAACCAATTACTGATGGAACTTTTGACAACCCGGGATCGAGTCAAAAACAAGCTGATCGAAATAAGGAAGAAATCACTTAACGAGAGGAACTATGCTACAGTACGCTAGATAGAAGTTTTCGATTTTAAGATCCTGCTCGATCCAATAGAATTGAAAATTAACAAGGAACAAAGGTCAAATATCACACCTTTTAATCTGTCGAGAGAACGATTGAAACCAGAGGTAATTCTTTCGTATATAATGAAAAACGATTCTAGGATGTTGATTTTTTCCGTGACAACGCCGCTTGTTTTGACATGTGGCAACAAAGGAAAACCCCTGCGAGATAACTCTCATTCCCCATAACTGCAGCTTTAAAATCTCAATCCTGCCTCTGGATCGTTTCCTTGAGATGTATATTTTTTAAAATTATACACTTTATTTTTAAATGTCTTCTCTGTCCGTATTGGAATTATTCTGTTTCACAGAGTTGTATCTTAGGTTCCAGTCCCCCAGACATTTAATCACCAAGTCACTTCATCCCCAGTTTGATAACTTTAGAAGAATGCAGAATACATTCAACTGAGTTTATTTAGCAGGAGAGATATGCAGTTGATGTCCTGGTGCATATCTCATCATAGTTCTTCTTCTGTTTGATATGAACCCCAGCACTTGCTTGAAGAAATGAGGCCGTACGATGTCGCAAACCGTTAAGAAATGTCCACACGTTTGGATGTTGGAACATCAAACATGGCGTCACTTGGGAGGGACGGCAGAGTGCATGTTGTGTCTTTCCTTCTTATACTGTTTTGATGCCTCTTGAGTGTCCGCGAGATAGCACTTTTTAAGGTAATGCCATTAAAGTACGACAATAAAAACGGTGTTGAACATTAGCCAGTATAAAATGCTCTAGCAGTTGGCAATTTTTTTAGATGAACTACAACCGGAGTCGACATCAAATGCTAAAATATTCGATCGCTCTGCTCGAAGAAATTCACCAATAGCTTCGGTTTTCGCTGGTTGTCCAAGTCGCGATATCGCCTTAAAAATAATGTACAATTGAAGCAAACATCCATGTTTCACAGTTGAAAATTATCCAGCACTGGTACGCGACAAAATTTCACAGATGCTATTTTGTTCGTTTTTCCATTTCAAGTGTGCGCCTCAGGCGAGATGCCGTTGGCGACAATGTATTTGAAAAAATGGACGAAACGTAAAGTCCGCATCTCCATTTGGTGTATGATAATTATCCTCAATAGTCGAAAACATAACTGCAACATTCTTGCACACTAAGACGGCATCGCTTAGTAATCTGGAAATATGTGATGAAGTTATCAGCATTTCGATAAGAAAAATTTACGGATGTTCGAAACTAACCTTCGTATAACACGAGAGGTAACACCTTCAGCTTAGATTGGATATTAGATTTTCTATTACTTTAATTCTAACAATTTTTTTATCGAAATGGTGAACATATTTCGTGATCTATTCTAAAGTGCCCCATCTGCGTGGATGAATACTTTATTTAAACTACTAACGAGTAATCTATACATTATTTCACTACGGCATTTCTCCAAATGCTTCACATATATAATATTAACCCTTAACTGCCTGAATTATTTTACAAGCGTCACCTCACTTCCGAAGTTTGTTAACAACTGGCGCGCCGCATGGCTCAGCCGTATCAAACGAGAGCAGAACGTGTGCCGAATCCGATACTCCCGGCATACGGAAGTGATCTGTCTAATTTATCCTATCATAAACCTTTAAATTTTGTGTACCGAATTTGACCCATTCGACCGTTAAGGGTTAAGTATTCGTTTGTGGGGAAGAAATAATTCATAATTGACGTCACTAATTCTTTGTAATGCCAAGTATATTGGTTTTTAATATTTGTCAGATGAATTCGAGCGAAAATGTGTCCCAAATTCGAGTGAATATCTTGACACTTTGACACTCTCGGGCACGCATTCTAAAGCAAGGAAGCACAAAGTGACAATTTGGTGACAGCCAAAGCAATTATGGGGAGGTTGTAAGGTAGCTGGATGTCTACGCGTTAGTTGCGAGTCACGATATTTGAATTAATCTTTCAGCAGATTGCTTTGATTATGTAATATTCTGTATAGTAGTGTCACATCCGATTGCTGTTTCGAAGCAGGATGGAGAGACTTAACCGTTTTATTAGATCCTTGTGTTTGTTAGAACGATGGTATATTTTATCAGTATAATATCCTTTTTGAGGAACTGAGATCCGGATTGTGATGCGTTTTCAATGGTTATGCGTTTGCAAATTTTGATTGTCGTGTGCAAATTTCGAGGGGGAAAGGTTTTGGAGATTCGCCGCATCGTAACAGAAGTCAGTACGCACGATTGTAAATAAACCCACAATGAAAACGTTTATTAGACTACTGCTTAGCAGACTCGAAAATCCTTTTCTAAATTTGTACACCTCAAAAGTATCCGTTAAATATGATGTGTATTGAAAGGGTTTGTCAATTTGCAGGTTACTGCGTTTTTGAGGTTGCATGGTAGATTATTCCTCACCCACCATTCACGAAGTTTGTCCAAATCGCTTTACGGCTGCGAACAGTACACAGTGGTATCTATCTGCGTTTTACTTGATACAGTCTGCGATGAAAACCACGTTGCACTTCAGCATTTCTGTTAGGTCATTGATGCAAACCAGGAATAGTTTTTACCTGTACGAAACCTTGCGGTACATAACTAGAGGCATTGATTGATTATGAAAGTACTCCTTTATTCACACCGTCTTGCGCTCAGTGGGGCAACTTATGAGATATAAGAGGAGCTGTCCGCTGATGTTCACCTATTGCAGCTTTCTCAGTATTCAATTATGATAAACTCGATCAAAGGCTTTAAATGATAGCGATAGTAAATGCTAGCTTTTTTGTCAAAGACTTGAATGCAGAAGTTTAGCAGCGTTATCAAGCGGGAGTGGAACCATGCATCAGTCCTGGTAGTTCTGTCTTCAATCTAAAGAGAGTTTGGTTGAGTCTTCCATAGTCCCCGATACAACGGATCGCCTCATTACCTGCGCTCAACATAGAACTACCTGATTTGATGCACGCTGTCTTCAGTTGTGCAAACTTTGGGGGAGAGTATACTCTCATACAAGATGATAATTAATCATAGCATCACCGCCTATCTTTGCAAATGATGCGAAACAAAATGAAATCGATCAAAGCAGAAAAATTTAAAATCATTCGTTGATCCACTTGAATGAGTTTTGACAATTATCCAATCCGAACTTTTATTCAATCGAGCATTGTTCTATTTTTAAGCGTAAAATCAATTGAACTCCTACATCGTTTCGCTCGCATCATTCGAGCTCATCCAGGCGTAACTTGCAAAACCATGTCTGATAAATTAAGTTTGTATTAAATACGCATATTGGGTTCAACAACTTCCGCAAACAGTGAACAATGTTCAGTATTATGCAAACCTTTCTGATTCCTTCGTGGTCAAACCTCCAGATAATTCTCGGAAGGCTGCCGAAAACGCATCCAAAGTGTTCTTAAAACAAAGGATCCACAGGACCAATGAAAACCTGACAAACGCGCGATCGAAAGCCTCCAGTTTGAATTGCGAAATGTGTTATCTGAAGTGGATTTCTGCAAAATTTATGGAAAGCACGCCGAGGTTTTTGCCGCACAGACGGAGCACATAAAAGAAAGACAAGCACTTTATCAGCACTTTATTAACTTCAAAAGATAAATGTAACTCTGCTAGTTCTTTTGATGACAGTGCTCGACAATATTCTAAAGTATTTAATGTATCAAATAGGCCGCTATCGCAAACCGAACAAAGATTTTTGGAAAAGGGCTTAACTTCTCGTTAAGTACAAAATTCTCAAAAGCTGAGGATGTTATTCCTTGCGTAGAATCCGCCCTTAACCAGCTACCTGAAAATCAGGCAGATGCACTGCGAAACGGTATATCTAGTATTATCAAAAAAACAACCAGAAAGGATGAATCTTACGCGAGATGAACAACAAGCACTTCTTAAATTGCGAAAAGAAGAGGAAATAGTGATCACCAAGGCAGATAAAGGCAAGGCAACTGTGATTCTTTCTAAAAGTGATTATAGAGATAAGGCAGAGTCACACCTTGCTGAAGGTCCGTATCAGGTTATTGACAACCTTAGAGCTACGACCATTATGAATAACCGCAAGAGGGTTGTTTCAAGATACCTGCGAGGAATTAAGGAAAACTTTGGTTAAAGATTATGGTTCATGCTCTACCCTAAATCTGCTCAGACACCCAGGTTCTATGGATTCCCGAAGATACATAAGGTAGGCATCCCCTTAAGGCCCATTGTAGACGGCATTGGATCCCAAACACACGAATTGGCTAAGCACCTTGCTCAGCTTTTGAAACCATTGGTTGGTAACACGAATTCTTTTATTAAGAACTCGTTTGATTTTGTTCGTCGCTTAAGTACCGTAACAATTGGGGAGGATGAGATGATGGTTAGTTTTGACGTGAGCTCCTTGTTCACGAATGTTGACACTACAAGCGCTTTAGAATTAGTGAGGAAATCACTCAACTCCGATATGACCCTGAAGGATCGTACCAACTTGGGTGTACAACAAATCATCAACGGTGTAGCAATTTGTCTAAATATGAACCACTTCTTATTTAATGGACAGCTATACAAGCAAAACGATGGTTAAGCGATGGGCTCACCCATTTCTCCAGTGCTAGCGAATATGTACATGGAGCACTTTGAAGAGATAGCTTTGAGAAACAAAGCGTTAAAACCAAAAATGTGGTGGCGCTATGTCGACGATACATTCGTCATCATAAAGCGAAACAGACTAGAAGCATTTCATAGTTATCTCAATAGTTTGAATCCAAAAATCCAGGTCACAAAGGAAACCGAGTCTACGGAAGGGACACTCCCGTTCTTGGACTGTCTCGCGCAAAAAGACAACGGCAAGATAAGAACAACGGTATATCGTAAGCCTATCGACACGGATGCCATTTTGAGATTCACATCTGCGCACCCTAAAAGGGTATTTCAGTCCATAGCAAAATCGCTATTCTACAAGGTTGACCGCCTCAGCAGCGATGATGCAGATAAGAGACGAGCTCATGAAGAAGTCAGTCGCCGACTTGCAAATCATGGGTACCCCAAGAGCTTAATTAAACGCCAATTGAACCGAGTTAAATATCCGCAACCGAAGACGGAAAAGGTTTGGCGAGCCACGGTATCTCTACCGTATGTCAAAAGCACCTCCGAAGGAATAAGTCGACTCTTGACATAGCGCAGGTATTCGATGTAACCACTATCAAGGCAGTAGAACTCTCCGCGTCGTATTAATGCTCTCAAAGATA
>JACCGJ010017368.1:0-12732 GCA_013407085.1 Atriophallophorus winterbourni
CACTGTTTCAAGCGCCTGCAGATCCTGATCTTACTGTCCCTACCTGATGAGTGCAAACAGCACGAAACCGGTCGTGGGGTGTGAATGACGGAAAAGCATGCAAATGAATATGTTGTTTCATGGTTATGGGTTTAACCCCATTTAACATGTGTTTGGACACATGCTTTGAACAGGTTGGTCGTACCAGCCTTATCCAACAGTGGCATAAAAGCGCTCCTTGTTTACCATTCTTCCACTGTTTCAGCGCAGCAGATCCTGATCTACTGTCGCTACCCTGATTATTGCAACAGCACGAAACCGGTCGTGGGGTGTGAATGGACGGAAATCATCCAAATGATATTTTGTTATCATGGTTATGGTTTAACCCCATTTAAACATGTGTTTGGACACCTGCTTTGCACAGGTTGTCGTACCAGCCTTATCCAACGTGGCATACAAGCGCTCCCTGTTTACCATTCTTCCACTGTTTCAAGCGCATGCGGATCATGATCTAACTGTCCCTACCTGATGAGTGCAAACAGCACGAAACCGGTCGTGGGGTGTGAATGATGGAAAAGCATGCCAATGAATATTTTGTTTCATGGTTATGGGTTTAACCCCATTTAACATGTGTTTGGACACATGCTTTGAACAGGTTGGTCGTACCAGCCTTATCCACCAGTGGCATACAAGCGCTCCTTGTTTACCATTCTTCCACTGTTTCAAGCGCATGCGGATCCTGATCTTACTGTCCCTACCTGATGAGTGCAAACAGCACGAAACCGGTCGTGGGGTGTGAATGACGGAAAAGCATGCAAATGAATATTTTGTTTCATGGTTATGGGTTTTACCCCATTTCACATGTGTTTGGACACATGCTTTGAACAGGTTGGTCGTACCAGCCTTATCCAACAGTGGCATACAAGCGCTCCTTGTTTACCATTCTTCCACTGTGTCAAGCGCATGCGGATCCTGATCTTACTGTCCCTACCTGATGAGTGCAAACAGCACGAAACCGGTCGTGGGGTGTGAATGACGGAAAAGCATGCAAATGAAAATTTTGTTTCATGGTTATGGTTTAACCCCATTTAACATGTGTTTGGACACATGCTTTCAACAGGTTGGTCCGTACCAGCCTTATCCCACGTGCATACAAGCCTCCTTGTTTCACCATTCTTCCCTGTTTCAAGCGCATGCCGATCTTGATCTTACTGTCCCTACCTGATGAGTGCAAACAGCACGAAACCGGTCGTGGGGTGTGAATGACGGAAAAGCATGCAAATGAATATTTTGTTTCATGGTTATGGGTTTAACCCCATTTAACATTTGTTTGGACACATGCTTTGAACAGGTTGGTCGTTCTAGCCTTATCCAACAGTGGCATACAAGCGCTCCTTGTTTTCCATTCTTCCACTGTTTCATGCGCATGCGGATCCTGATCTAACTGTCCCTACCTGATGAGTGCAAACAGCACGAAACCGGTCGTGGGGTGTGAATGACGGAAAAGCATGCAAATGAATATTTTGTTTCATGGTTATAGGTTTAACCCCATTCAACATGTGTTTGGACACATCTTTGAACAGGTTGGTCGTACCAGCCTTATCCAACAGTGGCATACAAGCGCTCCTTGTTTACCATTCTTCCACTGTTTCAAGCGCATGCGGATCCTGATCTTACTGTCCCTACCTGATGATTGCAAACAGAACGAAACCGTTCGTGGGTGTGAATGACGGAAAGCATGCAAATGAATATTTTGTTCATGGTTAATGGGTTAACCCATTTAACTTGTTTGCCCACTTCTTTGAACAGTTTGTCGTACCAGCCTTATCCACAGTGGCATACAATCGCCCCTTGTTACCATTCTTCCACTGTTTCAAGCGCAATGCAGATCCTGATCTTACTGTCCCTAACCTGATGAGTGCAACAGCACGAAACCGGTCCGTGGGGTTAATGACGGAAACGCATGCAAATGAATATTCTGTTTCATGGTTATGGGTTTAACCCCATTTAACATGTGTTTGGACACATGCTTTGAACAGGTTGGTCGTACCAGCCTTATCCAACAGTGGCATACAAGCGCTCTTTGTTTACCATTCATCCACTGTTTCAAGCGCATGCGGATCCTGATCTTACTGTCCCTACCTGATGAGTGCAACAGCACGAAACCGGTCGTGGGGTGTGAATGACGGAAAAGCATGCAAATGAATATTTTGTTTCATGGTTATGGGTTTAACCCCATTTAACATGTGTTTGGACACATGCTTTGAACAGGTTGGTCGTACCAGCCTTATCCAACAGTGGCATACACGCGCTCCTTGTTTACCATTCTTCCACTGTTTCAAGCGCATGCGGATCCCGATCTTACTGTCCCTACCTGATGAGTGCAAACAGCACGAACCCGGTCGTGGGGTGTGAATGACGGAAAAGCATGCAAATGAATGTTTTGTTTCATGGTTATGGTTGAACCCCTTTACCATGTGTTTGGACACAGCTTTGAGGAACAGTTGGTCGTACCAGCTTATCCAACGTGGCATACAAAGCGTCCTTGTTTACCTGCCTTCCCTGTTTCAAGCGCATGCAGATCCTGATATTACTGTCCCCTACCTGATGGTGCAATCAGCACGAAACCGTTCGTGGTGTGATTACGGAAAAGCATGCAAATGAATATTTTGTTTCATGGTTATGGGTTTAACCCCATTTAACATGTGTTTGGACACATGCTTTGCACAGGTTGGTCGTACCAGCCTTATCCAACAGTGGCATACAAGCGCTCCTTGTTTACCATTCTTCCACTGTTTCAAGCGCATGCGGATCCTGATCTTACTGTCCCTACCTGATGAGTGCAAACAGCACGAAACCGGTCGTGGGGTGTGAATGACGGAAAAGCCTGCAAAGGAATATTTTGTTTCATGGTTATGGGTTTAACCCCATTTAACATGTGTTTGGACACATGCTTTGAACAGGTTGGTCGTACCAGCCTTATCCAACAGTGGCATACAGCGCTCCTTGTTTACCATTCTTCCACTGTTTCAAGCGCATGCGGATCCTGATCTTACTGTCCCTACCTGATGAGTGCAAACAGCACGAAACCGGTCGTGGGGTGTGAATGACGGAAAAGCCTGCAAATGAATATTTTGTTTCATGGTTATGGGTTTAACCCCATTTAACATGTGTTTGGACACATGCTTTGAACAGGTTGGTCGTACCAGCCTTATCCAACAGTGGCATACAAGCGCTCCTTGTTTCCCATTCTTCCACTGTTTCAAGCGCATGCGGATCCTGATCTTACTGTCCCTACCTGATGAGTGCAAACAGCACGAAACCGGTCGTGGGGTGTGAATGACGGAAAAGCATGCAAATGAATATTGTGTTTCATGGTTATGGGTTTAACCCCATTTAACATGTGTTTGGACACATGCTTTGAACAGGTTGGTCGTACCAGCCTTATCCAACAGTGACATACAAGCGCTCCTTGTTTACCATTCTTCCACTGTTTCAAGCGCATGCGGATCCTGATCTTACTGTCCTACCTGATGAGTGCAAACAGCACGAAACCGGTCGTGGGGTGTGAATGACGGAAAAGCATGCAAATTGGGTTAACCCTATTTAACAGGTGTTTGGACACATTATTGAAAATGTTGGTCGTATACCAGCCTTATCCAACAGTGGCATACAGCGCTCCTTGTTTACGAACAGCTTGGAAACCGCAAATGCTCTGGAAATTTACTATTCTAAAGTGTTCGTGCCAAATGTTTTAGTGGAACGTTCTGAGTATTCAATCGAAACAGGAATCGAAACATTGTGCGATATTTCAATAAATCCAGTGATTATCGCAAGTCATTTGCTGAAACTAAATGTACGAAAATCCCCAGGAACGGATGGCATCACACCGGATGTGCTAAGGTTTTATTATCGTCAGCTTTGGGAACCGCTCTCCAGCCTGTTTAACTATTCGTTGCTTAAGGGAGTGGTAACAAAAGATTGGAAGTCCGGCGTGATAACACCAATCTTCAAAGGCGGTTGCCGATCTGACGCTGGAAATTATCCTCCCGTCCCTTTTACTGTATTGCTAAGCTCATGGAACGTAATAGTCTCGAAAGAATGGTTGCACACTTTGAAAATCGCAGAATTTGTTTTTCGCCAGCGCAGCTGGATTTTTCGATCTCATCGCTCTTGTCTAACGAATCTTCTCATACCTAGACGACTGGACAAAGGAGTTGGATATAAGTTTTTGCATCCACGTCTGTTACCTAGACATTTCGAAAGCTTTTGACACAGTCAATCATCATTTGCTTCTTCAAAAACTGATGCGTTTAGGAATATGTGATCCACTCCTCTCATGGTTGTGCGACTATCTTTCAGATCGCGACGCCCAAGTTAAAGTTAACGGAACGCTATCCCAAACGTTGAAAACCACCAGTGGAGTCCCACAGGGATCTGTGCTAGGCCCGCTCCTCTTTCTGCTGTACATAAATGATTTACCCCCCCTCATATCGTCCAAAATAGTCCTGTTCGCGGATGACATGAAAATTTGGACGCCAATAAGTTCTGCAGAGGATTGTGAGAAATTGCAAATGGATTTGGACAGCGTTTCGAATTGGGCGGTCATGAATGACATGTCATTTAACATACAGAAATGTAAGATGCTTCATCTTGGCAAGAATGTTCCTTGGACATATCGATTAGGAACGGAAAACCTAGCATGGAGCTCATTGGAGAAAGATCTTGGAGTGTGGATTAGCGGGAACCTGAAGAGCACAGCGCACTGCCAGAACATATATAGACGGGTAAACAGATTGTTGGGTATCTTTCGAAGAATATTTGGAAGATTCTCTCTGGTAACCTTACCAAGGATAATGAATATCTACCTTCGCCCTACGATGGAGTATGCGGTAGAGGTCTGAGCTCCTTGGCTGCGAAAAGATATTGTTCTCTTCGATAAAATCTATCATAGAGCAACAAAGTTAGTGATTGGTCTTCGCAATGTGCCGTACACCGAAAGATTGCAACGTCTGGGTTTATGCGACTTTACCCAAAGGAGGAAACGACGCGATATTATCCTCACATATAGAATTGTGTCTACTGAAGGACATCCACTAAAACACTTGCTAGATGTGTGTGATAGGAAAGTGACACGCGGACATACCTTATCCCTCTACGTTCCAAGTTTCCGTATTGATTGTCGGCGCCATTTTTTCGCCGTACGTGCTATATTTCTTTGGAATTCCCTACCCCAACATGTGGTGGACTCTCCTTGCCTGGCGGTGTTTAAAGCTAAATTGGACTTACATATGCAAAAGAATAACATTCGTGAGCCATACATTTGATATTCACTATTGATTTTATACTATTGTAATTTTCATGTTTTATTCATACCGTAATCCTGTGGTGTTGTATAGTATTAACTTTTTTAACCATAAATCCTTGAATCCTTGAAAGCGTGGAATGTTTGCGCTTACAAAGCGATTTGGATCTATTGAACAGCTGGTCGGAGAGAAATAAACTTCCATTCAACTTCCGAAAGTGTAAAATGTTGCAAATAGGCAAAGATTTTCCATTCTCATACAACCTTGGACCAAATCAACTGAAATGGACAACCAAAGAAAAAGACCTCGGCATATGGATTAGTGGAAGTCTGAAGTTTAGCATGCAATGCGAAGCAGTGTACAACCGAGCTAGCCGCATGCTAGGTATGCTTCGGCGTATTTTCGGATATTTTTTCCGGTAATCATTCTCCATGCTCATAAATACGTATATTAACCCGGTGATGGATTACTCAGTGCAAGCTTGGGCACCGTGGCTACAAAAGGACATCAAGCGGCTCGAGAGGATTTATCACAGAGCAACTAAAATGGTTGGCTGCCTCCGCAACCCACCGAATGATAATCGACTTGAGCAGCTTAATTTGGATATACTGCTTCGCAGAAGGGATCGATTCGATCTAATACTAACCTACAAAATAATGAACTCCAAGGCACACCCTCTGAGGCAACTATTTCGCCTCCGGTCAAGCCATGCCACACGTACTCACCCATTTGCATTTGATATTCCACATTCCCACCGGAAATGCCGTCGGTTCTTCTATTCGGTGCGCCTTTGTTTCTTATGGAACTCCCTACCGTGAGATGTTGTCCAATCATCTAGTGAGAGGATTTTCAGGAACAAATTGGATATATTTATGCGTAGTAATTCCACCCTACATCCCGTTTATATAACATGATTTTTTTCCAAACGAATATTTTTCACCCATCATACCGCCATATTACATGGTATTTTTTGCAACTACAAAACTGACGATCTTTCTAAAGACTCAATCTTTTTGTATATATATATATATATATTCATTGTCCTTATACGAACATCCTGTGGTGTACAGCTACGAGCTTTTTTATACCATAAATTCTTGAATCTTGAATCTTGAATCTAGTGTATTATTGCACATTCAGTTATCATGAAGACGTTATTTTTGTCTTAGTAATTGATATGATTTTAGCATTCATGGTGCTGGTTGCAATACGTAGACTTGATTGATAATCATCAAATTACTTGCTAGTAAAACTAACCAAGATTATTTTCGAATTGCATGGGAATTCACGAATGGCGATATTGCTCACACCGGACTCGTTCAATCGTTGGGAGTTGCGTCATTCCAGTCTGCTGCCTCTGCAAACGCGCGTTAAAGCTTGAAAAATTAAACAGTGAGTTTTTGCTTACATCATCAATAACGTCACGCGCTTTATTGACATTGATGTGATGTTAATGTATAGTGCATTCCTAATGTATTATTGCCCATTCAGTAAAAATGGAGGCCTTTTCTTGTCTTAGTATTTGATATGATTTTAGCATTCATGTTGCTGGTTGAAATACATAGACTTGTTTGATAATCATCAGATTACTTGTATGTAAAACTAACCAAGATTATTTTCGAATTGCATGGGATTTCATGAATGGCGATATTGTTCAGACATGACGCGTTTAAACGTTAGGAGTTGCGTCATTCAAGTCTGCTGCATCTTCAAACTCGCGTGTTTCAGCTTGGAACATTCAACGATGAGTTCTTGCTCACATCATCAAAAACGTCAAATGGTTTATTAGCATTGATTTGATGTTAAAGTATAGTGCATTCTTAATGTATTATTGCCCATTCAGTTAACATGAAGACTTTATTTTCGTCTTAGTATTTGGTATGCTTTAGGCATTCATGGTGCTGGTTGCAATACGTAGACTTGTTTGATAATCATCAAATTACTTGTTTCTAAAACTAACCAAGATTATTTTCGAATTGCATGGGAATTCACGAATAGCGATATTGCTCACACCGGACTCGCTTAAACGTAAGAGTTGCGTAATTCCAGTCTGCTGCATCTTCAAACTCGCGCGTTTTAGCTTGAAACGTTCAACGGTGAGTTCTTGCTTAGATAATCAAAAACGTCAAATGGTTTATTGGCATTGATTTGATGTTAATGAATATTGCATTCCTAATGTAATATTGCCCATTCAGTTAACATGAAGACTTTATTCTTGTCTTAGTATTTCATATGATTTTAGAATTCATGGTGCTGGTTAAAATACATAGACTTGTTTGATAATCATCGGATTACTTGTATGTATAACTAACCAAGATTATTTTTGAATTGCATGGGAATTCACGAATAGGGATATTGTTCAGAAATGACTCGTTTAATCGGTAGGAGTTGCGTCATTCCAGTCTGCTGCATCTTTAAACGCGCGTTTCAACTTGGAACATTCAACGATGAGTTCTTGCTCACATCATCAAAAACGTCAAATGGTTTATTAGCATTGATTTGATGTTAAAGTATAGTGCATTCCTAATGTATTATAGCCCATTAAGTTAACATGAAGACTTTATTTTTGTCTTAGTATTTGGTATGCTTTAAGCATTCATGTTGCTGGTTAAAATACATAGACTTGTTTGATAATCATCAGATTACTTGTATGTATAGCTAACCAAGATTATTTTTGAATTGCATGGGAATTCACGAATAGGGATTTTGTTCAGACATGACTCGTTTAATCGGTAGGAGTCGCGTCATTCCAGTCTGCTGCATCTTTAAACGCGCGTTTCAGCTTGGAACATTCAACGATGAGTTCTTGCTCACATCATCAAAAACGTCAAATGGTTTATTAGCATTGATTTGATGTTAAAGTATAGTGCATTCCTAATGTATTATAGCCCATTCAGTTAACATGAAGACTTTATTCTTGTCTTAGTATTTCATATGATTTTAGAATTCATGGTGCTGGTTAAAATACATAGACTTGTTTGATAATCATCGGATTACTTGTATGTATAACTAACCAAGATTATTTTTGAATTGCATGGAATTCACGAATAGGGATATTGTTCAGACATGACTCGTTTAATCGGTAGGAGTTGCGTCATTCCAGTCTGCTGCATCTTTAAACGCGCGTTTCAGCTTGGAACATTCAACGATGAGTTCTTGCTCACATCATCAAAAACGTCAAATGGTTTATTAGCATTGATTTGATGTTAAAGTATAGTGCATTCTTAATGTATTATTGCCCATTCAGTTAACATGAAGACTTTATTTTGTCTTAGTATTTGGTATGCTTTAAGCATTCATGGTGCTGGTTGCAATACGTAGACTTGTTTGATAATCATCAAATTACTTGTTAGTAAAACTAACCAAGATTATTTTCGAATTGCATGGGAATTCACGAATGGCGATATTGCTCACACCGGACTCGTTTAAACGTAAGAGTTGCGTAATTCCAGTCTGCTGCATCTTCAAACTCGCGCGTTTTAGCTTGAAACGTTCAACGGTGAGTTCTTGCTTAGATAATCAAAAACGTCAAACGGTTTATTGGCATTGATTTGATGTTAATGAATATTGCATTCCTAATGTAATATTGCCCATTCAGTTAACATGAAGACTTTATTCTTGTCTTAGTATTTCATATGATTTTAGCATTCATGTTGCTGGTTAAAATACATAGACTTGTTTGATAATCATCAGATTACTTGTATGTATAACTAACCAAGATTATTTTTGAATTGCATGGGAATTCACGAATAGGGATATTGTTCAGACATGTTTCGTTTAATCGGTAGGAGTTGCGTCATTCCAGTCTGCTTCATCTTTAAACGCGCGTTTCAGCTTGGAACATTCAACGATGAGTTCTTGCTCACATCATCAAAAACGTCAAATGGTTTATTAGCATTGATTTGATGTTAAAGTATAGTGCATTCCTAATGTATTATAGCCCATTCAGTTAACATGAAGACTTTATTTTTGTCTTAGTATTTGGTATGCTTTAAGCATTCATGGTGCTGGTTGCAATACGTAGACTTGTTTGATAATCATCAAATTACTTGTTTGTAAAACTAACCAAGATTATTTTCGAATTGCATGGGAATTCACGAATGGCGATATTGCTCACACCGGACTCGTTTAAACGTAAGAGTTGCGTAATTCCAGTCTGCTGTATCTTCAAACTCGCGCGTTTTAGCTTGAAACGTTCAACGGTGAGTTCTTGCTTAGATAATCGAAAACGTCAAACGGTTTATTGGCATTGATTTGATGTTAATGAATATTGCATTCCTAATGTTATTTTGCCCTTTCAGTTAACATGAAGACTTTATTTTTGTCTTAGTATTTGGTATGCTTTAAGCATTCATGGTGCTGGTTGCAATACGTAGACTTGATTGATAATCATCAAATTACTTGCTAGTAAAACTAACCAAGATTATTTTCGAATTGCATGGGAATTCACGAATGGCGATATTGCTCACACCGGACTCGTTTAAACGTAAGAGTTGCGTAATTCCAGTCTGCTGCATCGTCAAACTCGCGCGTTTTAGCTTGAAACGTTCACGTGATATTCTTGCTAGATAAAATCAAAACGTCAACGGTTTATATTGGCTTGTACTTGATGTTAAATAGAATAGTGCATTCCCTATGTCAATTGCCCAGTTCGTAACATGAGACTCTATGTCTTGTCTTAGTATTCAATATGATTTTTCGAATTCATGGTGCTGGTTAAAATACAATACTTGTTTTGATAATCATCAGAGTTACTTGTAGGTATGCACTAACCAAGATTATTTTTTGAATTTGCAATGGGAATTCACTAATAGGGATAAAACTTGGGTTCAGACAATGACTCGTTTAAACGTAATAGTTGCGTAATTCCAGTCTGCTGCATCTTCAAACTCGCGCGTTTTAGCTTGGAACATTCAACGATGAGTTCTTGCTCACATCATCAAAAACGTCAAATGGTTTATTAGCATTGATTTGATGTTAAAGTATAGTGCATTCTTAATGTATTATTGCCCATTCAGTTAACATGAAGACTTTATTTTCGTCTTAGTATTTGGTATGCTTTAGGCATTCATGGTGCTGGTTGCAATACGTAGACTTGTTTGATAATCATCAAATTACTTGTTAGTAAAACTAACCAAGATTATTTTCGAATTGCATGGGAATTCACGAATGGCGATATTGCTCACACCGAACTCGTTTAAACGTAAGAGTTGCGTAATTCCAGTCTGCTGCATCTTCAAACTCGCGCGTTTTAGCTTGAAACGTTCAACGGTGAGTTCTTGCTTAGATAATCAAAAACGTCAAACGGTTTATTGGCATTGATTTGATGTTAATGAATAGTGCATTCCTAATGTAATATTGCCCATTCAGTTAACATGAAGACTTTATTCTTGTCTTAGTATTTCATATGATTTTAGCATTCATGTTGCTGGTTAAAATACATAGACTTGTTTGATAATCATCAGATTACTTGTATGTATAACTAACCAAGATTATTTTTGAATTGCATGGGAATTCACGAATAGGGATATTGTTCAGACATGACTCGTTTAATCGGTAGGAGTTGCGTCATTCCAGTCTGCTGCATCTTTGAACGCGCGTTTCAGCTTGGAACATTCAACGATGAGTTCTTGCTCACATCATCAAAAACGTCAAATGGTTTATTAGCATTGATTTGATGTTAAAGTATAGTGCATTCCTAATGTATTATAGCCCATTCAGTTAACATGAAGACTTTATTTTCGTCTTAGTATTTGGTATGCTTTAAGCATTCATGGTGCTGGTTGCAATACGTAGACTTGTTTGATAATCATCAAATTACTTGTTTGTAAAACTAACCAAGATTATTTTCGAATTGCATGGAATTCACGAATGGCGATATTGCTCACACCGGACTCGTTTAAACGTAAGAGTTGCGTAATTCCAGTCTGCTGCATCTTCAAACTCGCGCGTTTTAGCTTGAAACGTTCAACGGTGAGTTCTTGCTTAGATAATCAAAAACGTCAAACAGTTTATTGGCATTAATTTGATGTTAATGAATATTGCATTCCTAATGTAATATTGCCCATTCAGTTAACATGAAGACTTTAATCTTGTTTTAGTATTTCATATGATTTTAGCATTCATGTTGCTGGTTGAAATACATAGACTTGTTTGATAATCATCAGATTACTTGTATGTAAAACTAACCAAGATTATTTTCGAATTGCATGGGAATTCATGAATGGCGATATTGCTCACACCGGACTCGTTTAAACGTAATAGTTGCGTAATTCCAGTCTGCTGCATCTTCAAACTCGCGCGTTTTAGCTTGAAACGTTCAACGGTGAGTTCTTGCTTAGATAATCAAAAACGTCAAACGGTTTATTGGCATTGATTTGATGTTAATGAATAGTGCATTCCTAATGTAATATTGCCCATTCAGTTAACATGAAGACTATATTCTTGTCTTAGTATTTCATATGATTTTAGCATTCATGTTGCTGGTTAAAATACATAGACTTGTTTGATAATCATCAGATTACTTGTATGTATAACTAACCAAGATTATTTTTGAATTGCATGGGAATTCACGAATAGGGATATTGTTCAGACATGACTCGTTTAACCGGTAGGAGTTGCGTCATTCCAGTCTGCTTCATCTTTAAACGCGCGTTTCAGCTTGGAACATTCAACGATGAGTTCTTGCTCACATCATCAAAAACGTCAAATGGTTTATTAGCATTGATTTGATGTTAAAGTATAGTGCATTCCTAATGTATTATAGCCCATTCAGTTAACATGAAGACTTTATTTTTGTCTTAGTATTTCATATGATTTTAGCATTCATGGTGCTGGTTAAAATACATAGACTTGTTTGATAATCATCAGATTACTTGTATGTATCACTAACCAAGATTATTTTTGAATTGCATGGGAATTCACGAATAGGGATATTGTTCAGACATGACTCGTTTAATCGGTAGGAGTTGCGTCATTCCAGTCTGCTGCATCTTTAAACGCGCGTGTCAGCTTGGAACATTCAACGATGAGTTCTTGCTCACATCATCAAAAACGTCAAATGGTTTATTAGCATTGATTTGATGTTAAAGTATAGTGCATTCTTAAGGTATTATTGCCCATTCAGTTAACATGAAGACTTTATTTTTGTCTTAATATTTGGTATGCTTTAAGCATTCATGGTGCTGGTTGCAATACGTAGACTTGATTGATAATCATCAAATTACTTGTTTGTAAAACTAACCAAGATTATTTTCGAATTGCATGGGAATTCACGAATGGCGATATTGCTCACACCGGACTCGTTTAAACGTAAGAGTTGCGTAATTCCAGTCTGCTGCATCTTCAAACTCGCGAGTTTTAGCTTGAAACGTTCAACGGTGAGTTCTTGCTTAGATAATCAAAAACGTCAAACGGTTTATTGGCATTGATTTGATGTTAATGAATA
>JACCGJ010017369.1:0-26661 GCA_013407085.1 Atriophallophorus winterbourni
GTTCATTCTCCGGAACTAGAATACAAAAGGGTTAATATAACATCGGCAAATAGCTCACTAGAATATGGTTTGAATGCTGTCGTCAACTATCACTCTAGTTGGTCGAAGTTGCTCAGGAGTATTGCATGGCTGACAAGGTTTGTTGATTACCTCAAACTGAAGCCACCGGAGCGGAATTTGTTGAGATCCCTGTCTGCAATCACCGTATCTGAACTGCGAAATGCAGAAAGAAACGTAATCATGTTCGTGCAGCAGGAAGTGTTTGCTGATGAGCTTGCAAACTATGAAACGAAACAGAACAAGAAGTGCCTGAGGCATCGCAGATTCGCCAAGCTGAACCCAATAGTCCTGGATGGAGTCTTATGTGTTGGTGGACGCTTAAATTATTCCAGCTATCCTGCGGCTTTTCGTACTCCAATTATCTTACCCTCGCGGCATACTGTCACCGAACTCATCATCCGGTATTTTCATGAAATTGAAGGTCACTGTGGCATGGTTCATGTGCAGAGTTTAATACGCAGACAATTTTGGATACTTCAAGGGGGTCGCACAGTGAAAAGGGTGATAGGGAAGTGCACCCGGTGTCGTAAAAGACTGGCAGTAGAGTGTAAGCAGATGATGTCTCCACTTCCATTGGCTCGAATTCAGCAGGGACTGCGTTGTTTTGAATCGGTTGGTTTGGATTATTTTGGACCTTTCCCAGTCAAACGTGGTCGTTCGATTGAGAAAAGGTATGGCTGTGTCTTCACTTGTCTACTTGTTCGAGCGGTTCATATTGAAGTTGCACACTCGCTCACTACAGATTCGTTCATCATGGCACTGATGCGTTTCGTTAGCCGGCGAGGGAAACCCGTTGAGATTTACAGCGACAATGGCACGAATTTTGTAGGGGCCGTTCGAGAGCTGAAAGAGCACATTCAAAGGCTCGATAACCACGTGATCGCTGATCGTCTAGCTGTTCATCATATCCAATGGCACTTTAACCCCCTAGTTCTAGCCATAGAGGCGGCGTTTGGGAACGTATGGTGCGTTCAATCAGAAATATTTTAAACGCCATAGTAAATGCGCAGACGTTGACGGACGAAAGTTTGCATACTTTTATATGCGAAGCAGAACGTATATTGAATGATCGACCTTTGGTGCCACCGTCATTGGATAGCCGCGACGATGGACCTCTGACTCCAAACCATCTTCTGTTGATAGGAAGCAACATGGGGATCCCTTCTGATGCTAGTTTACGTGATCGGTATACCGTCAGTGGAAGCAAGTGAATTATCTCACTGGGATCTTTTGGAATCGATGGATCAAAGAGTATCTCCCAACCTTGCAAAGAAGGCAAAAATGGTTAAAGCCAGAGAGAAACTTGAAGAAAGGCGATGTCGTACTGCTAGTGAGTGACCAAGTCCCAAAGGAGAAGTGGCCGCTAGGGTTGGTGCTTAAATGTAACGATAGTGGAGATGGATCAGTTCGAAGAGTCACCGTGCGCTCATCCGCAGGAATCTTGGAGCGTGACGTTAGGAAGCTATGTTTGCTTGAGGGTGTGGAATAGGGTGTATCTGGGGTGTCGGGCCCGGGGGCTGGTGCTTAAGGTGGGAGGCGGGTTTTCGGATCTGCTGACCCCAGAAATACCACCAAGCATTCAGTCTGCCGGTTGCATGCGAAGACGAACGTTGATTACATTGAAGGCAAATGTTTTAGGTGGGAGGCAGGTCTTCGGGTCTGCCAACTCCAGAGATACCACCAAACATTTGATCGTCGAGTCGCTGTCATTGGTCGCGCAGGTCCACGGTTCGGGTAGCCAGGTAGAGGAGAGCCCCGAGGTTCAGTTTTTGTGTCTCTACTTGCTTTCAGATTTTGAGGAATTTTGGTGGGTGGTGTATGAATCCGCGTCGATGTCTTGAAAATTCCTCTTTCGGTCCAGCAAGATCAAACGAACTGGAGACATTTGTTCCCACCCTACACCCGTGTTCCTTATCAAGTTTTTTGTGTCATAATTTTCCAGTGATATTTTTTGTTTGTTCTTCAAATTGAAAATAACATTTAAACTAAATGTTAAATCTGTGAGAGTTTTCTTCCCCGAACATTTTTTCCTTTGTTTACCAGCACTTCGGCTTCCGCACATTTTGATTTGTCCGTTACCCGTGTTTACCGTTATTGGAAAACGGTAATTTTTTGTGCTCTCAACTGAGCTGTTTGACTCCCGTTTATTGGACGCGTTGGGTTTGCATTGAAACCTGTATTCGATTACCGTTGAGGTTTGTTATATTTTGCTTTTTAATCGTCTTTGTCAATATAGTACAGCGTAAATTGACGTATTGTTTTGATTTGGGATCGATTCGTAAACGCTCGTCACTCCCGGTAGAAGATTCTCGTGGCTCGTAGCAGGCAACTAGTTTCCGTGACAGAAACTATTCCCCAGTGACGATTTGGTCGCTACATTATACGTTGTTGGACTCCTCTCGAACTCAGCTTTCTGGATATACCACTCTCGTAGCGGTATTCGTTAATACGAGCAAATTGGGATTTATCGTGATTTTCCCATATTGGATCTACGCGTGCAACTCTGTTAACACTCTTCACGTCCTCAAAGGGATTAACGTCATCGGAAAGATCTTATTCTTCGCCGTCGACTGGTCAAACTTTCAACATCGTGCGATCAACTACCGAAGAGTATCACCGGATTAAATTCTGATTTTGTTCTTTTTCGTGAACTGAATTTTTTGTCTCGCACACTATATTCATCATCGATCGCTCGACAGAGCCAATGCTTGTGCACAAACCACTGAACAGTGCTGCTCATAACCCTAACCGGATGACCCCGAAACGCGCACCGGGCTGCATGTGTGCGGTTTGCCGAAAGTCGGTAAGTCCTAAGGCAAAGTCTGTCACATGTTACGATTGTTTGTCGAAAGTTCATGCTAAATGCGACAAATCGCTGACCTCGGATTTAGTATCGATTATTAATGGAGATGATTGCCCTGGTGTTTGTTATGTTTGTCTGGTTTGCAAGGCCAAATCAACACCGTCAGCCTCGGCGACGAAAACCCCTGAATATGATATTGAGACGCGTCTAAATGGAATGGAATCAAGTATACAAAAATTAAATGAACTGATAATAAACGTTATAAAGACACCGTCGTTACCCGTCGTTACTGCCGAAGAGCCGGTAGATAATCCATCATACTCAACTTTACCACCAAACCAATCAATGGAAAAGGTTGCATTCTTGCATCACAGCACCCAGCAGAGTGTTAAAAGCGTCTTAAAGCCGAAAACGTTTACATTGAAGGCCCCATTAGCGAAAGTTGCCTCGAAAGGAATTTCTCTTAGTGTTATCTGCACCAACGTGCCAGAGTCGACTGAGACGTTATTTTCGAATAGACATCAGAATGATTTGGCTGAATGGTTGAAACTGTGCACTCGCATGAATCTCAAAGCGATCCACCCGGTTTCGTTGATTCACTTGAGTCGTCCTCCCAAAGCGCTACACCAAGATAAGCCGCGGTTGCTCAAGGTAGTAGTGCAAAATGAGAAGGACTTAGAAGATGTACTTCTATCGACATACTTGCTACGAGACGAAATGGAAAATACATCTCGTGTATTTGATGATGTGCCCTGGTCGGAACGGGCAAAATAGCCACTGAAAGGTAACCAAAATAAAGCAAACGATCGCAACAAGCGCACACTTATTCTGTTAAATGTCCCAGAAGATGCCACCGGTTCCGATACAAAGTGTAAATCCAACCACGACCTACAACAGTGGAGATTTATCAGTAATGCTATCCAAACCACCAATGTAACGGTTATCGATACGTTCCGAATCCCAAAGTCATCGAATTACAAAGGTAATGGTCCACGACCCCTTAAACTGACACTTTTGACCACCACTATGGTGAACACCGTGCTTAACAACTGGAAACAGTATCGATACAAAGTTCCACGAGAGATCAAAATTGTCGGTAAACACCTGAAAACCTGCTCTATCGTGGAAGTTGCCGGACCCGTTGGTACTGAGCACAGTGATGCCGGGACTCCTGCTCCAAAAAACGGATGTCGAACGACTCTATCGGAGTCGGTGATGTAATATACCCATTAACACGAGGCCCACCATCTTTTACACGTACTCAACTTACCTGCTCAAATACTCATCATCCAACACTTTTATCAAGATCTACCATCAAATGTTTATACACCAACGCACAATGCTTGATAAATAAGTTACCCGAAATAATCGAGCTTCGTCAAAAATATTCACCACTCCTGATAGCCGTAACGGAAACTTGGTTCAATCAGCAATTAGTTGAGGAGGAAATTTCCATTCCAAACATGTTTCTTTTTTCATCGTACTCGAATGGATCGTGGAGGAGGAGGTGTTGCTATTTACTATGATCAACACCTCACGTTCAGAGAAATCACGGATAATGATTTGATACTGGAAGATACACTTTGGTGTTCACTTGAATTAGCAACAGGTGAAAAATGTGTTGTTGGTGTGATTTACCGACCACCGTCAGCAGACGAAGCATACAATGCTAGTTTAATTGAGAAAACTCAGCTGGTTGTTTCCAGATATCAAAACAACGTGCTGATCATGGGTGACTTTTATCTCCCGAATTTACTAAAAAGCGAGATTCCACCGGTGAACTCTCTTGATCATCTATTCTACAAAATGTTCAACGAAATTCCTTTATTCAACCACATCTCAAGCAGCACTCGCTTCAGAGGCACAAACACACCGTCCATTCTCGATCTTGTTTTGACTAGCGAAGAAAATGTCATCGAGGATATCCGTTATGAAGCACCTCTTGGAAAGAGTGATCATGTAGTCATTGTTTTCGACTATATATCTGAAGCGATAAGAGCAAGTGATGCTCAGAAGTTGATAAGAAAAATCGATACGGTTGCATTATCAATGTTTCTTCAAGAAATCACCGACTGGGCACCGATTGGCACTGATGTCCAACAATGCTGGTCATCGATACTTCAGAAAATCAACCGAAAAATAGAACTCCACTCAAAATATGTTTCAAAACAACTGAAAAAAGGATTTAAATTCGTGATCCGGAGTCGAACACGGAAATGGATAAAGGTGAGAAACTGTGCGTGGAGAAGCCACATACTGCATTCAACACCTGAATCTTGGGAATCTTACCGTTTGTTGAGAAACAATGTTACTAAACTTGTCCAGGAGGATAAAGAAAAGTATCAAATGAATCTGATGGATAAAATTGAACGAAATCCGAAGCTCTTCTTCCAGATCGTGAACAGAAAGGCCAGGGTAAAGCCAGGTGTTTCTGCTTTACTTACAACAACTGGAACTACATCCACAGCTCTCGAAGCCGCTAACGAACTCGCTCAATTTTACTCTAGAGTGTTCTACCCTAACGAGCGCGTATCCTACGATTTACCTGCATTCAGGTCGCAGAATACAATACACGAAATCGTTGTAAAACCCGAGAGTGTCCTGGTAAAGCTACGCGGGTTAAATACAAAAAAATCCCCAGGTGCTGATGAAATAACACCATTCATCCTAAAGCAATGCGCCCATGCTCTATTCTCACCACTGTCTGACCTTTTCAACCTGTCCTTGAGTTGTGGCACGGTTGCTAATGACTGGAAATGTGGACTAATCACTCCGATATACAAAGGAGGGAACCGATCTGGTGCGTCTAACTACAGACCAGTCACGTTGTTGCCAGTGGTCTCTAGAGTTCTCGAACGACTTGTGGCGGACGAACTTATCAAACGCTTGGAACAAAATAAGCTTCTTTCCATCGCACAGCACGGATTCAGGACAAGACACTCCTGTCTCACCAATCTTCTCATAACTCTTGATAATTGGACTCGAGCCGTGGACGAAGGATGCCCTATCCATGCTTGTTACTTGGACATGTCTAATGCTTTTGATCGTGTTAACCACAGCATACTGCTACAAAAATTGGAGCAGCTCGGGGTATGCGGCAGATTATTGGCCTGGATAAAGGACTACTTGACTGGTAGAGTTATAAGGGTTAGAGTTGATGGGGCACTATCAAGCCCAGTAGAAGTTACAAGTGGCGTACTCAAGGCTCAGTCTTGGGGCCAATACTCTTCCTCGTGTACGCGAATGATATACCTGAAATCGTACGCAGAAAAATCATTTTATTTGCGGATGACATCAAAGTCTGGACTAGCATACGCACCATAGAAGATTGCGAAATTCTCCAAAAAGATCTCGAAGCACTTCATAATTGGTCCTTGCGGAACTGCTTACCATTCAACATCCAAAAATGTAAAATGTTGAACATCGGTAAATCATTCGAATTCTCATACTCTCTGGGATCTCAGAAACTTCCATGGGTTACTGAAGAGAAAGACCTGGGCGTGTGGATTAGCAGTAACCTGAAGTCTTCACGGCACTGTTCTGTTGTATACAAAAGTCCTGCCAAATCTTAGCATTGCTCAGAAGGATCTTCGGTCGTTTCTCAAAGCAGATACTCCCACGTATAATTAACACCTATATCAGACCAACAATGGAGTATGCTGTTCAAGCATGGTCCCATGGTTACAAAAGGACATGACCTTGCTGCAACGGGTATACCACCGCGCTACAAAACTGGTGACCGGTCTATACAACAGGCCATACGAGGAGCGGATGGCAACACTAAACCTCTTTGACTTTTCGTACCGTCGTCTCAGGGGTGACTTGATCCTGCTTTTCAATATTCTGCATACAGTGGATCACCCACTCGAACACCTGTTTCATCGGCAAGAAGCACGTGGTTGCAAATCGCATGGATACAAGTTAATTATTCCACACTCCAGATCAAATTGTCGAAGGATTTTCTTTGCTGTCAGAGTCGGTTTTCTATGGAACTCACTGCCCCCACATATCATTTGCGCAACAAGCCTGAACATGTTCAAGGCTGAACTTGACAATTATATGTTGACCAAACCCAACCTTGCACCTGAATACACGTGCTGACTTTCCATGTGTATAAAACATTTGTGTTGTTTTTATGAATTCCCTATATTTTTAATCTGTGGTTACTGTAAAGTATTTACTTTTTGGACCATTAAAACTTTGAATTACTTTGAATTTGAACCCGACGAGTCCTCTCCAGCTGAGGACCAACCTGGAGACAATGGCCTACCTTGCCGGTGCCAACCTTTCGTTCAGCCATGTGGAGAATCGCCACTTTATCAGGTATTTAAAATGACAAATTTACAATTACAAGTTGTTACCTTCTTAATTGAAAGATAATTTCAATTTGAATTTGCTATACTTCGCTTAAACTTTGTTATATATTGCTATTTTTCGATTAAAAATCACTATAATTTGGTATATATCGTTATTACCTTCGCTATTATTCCAGGTATTCTCAGTCGCTGGACCCGAAGATCAACATCCCCAGGCAGATCATGTTCTGAACAACGAGAGGGTCCAGGAGCTCGTCTACTTTCATGACAATTACGAGAGAGTGCTCCCCTACATGAAGAGGATGAAGCTCCGCATCCAGGAGTTCACCAATGGCGAAGGTACCAGCACTCAAAGTCAGCAGCAGCTCAAAGACCAGGATGACCCTGAGGCCAACCTTGAGGATGTCAAGTTTGTCGACACCCAGGAGCTCACGGCGGGTTCCTACTCCCCTCTGACTGGAGGCAGCCGGACCAGTTCCAGCACCAGGTCCAGGTCCAGAACCCCGGTCTGAGAGACCGAGTCAGAGGAGGAACCTAATTGCCTTTGAGATGAAGGTTTTGTATATTTCCAATGCCAAAGCTCATGAAAAAAGTCCTCCCTTGTCAAATAAAAGTTATTTCATGGTCAAAAAATAATTTATTTCGGAATTCGTTTTATTTCAGCGAAGAATAGCGAATTTAAACGAATATTAGCGAATTATAGCAATTTATAGCAAGGTTTTTTTGTCGAAAACGAAGTTTTTGGGGGACAGTTTTTGGGGGACATCGAAGTTGAGCGAAGTGCACTTCGAATATTCTCTTTGATACTATTCGCCATTGCGAAGGGCAGTTAGGGCACTTCGAATATTCGCTTCGCACTTCGCTTCGCTCCAAAAAAGTGACATTCGTTATTGTCTGCTCCACATTGCCAACAGCATTGGAGTTCATTAGCCAGTCGCGGTAGACACGCTTAGAATACCTCGGTCGATTAATTCTGTGCTCCTGCGTTTTTGGATCTACTTCACTCCCATCTCGTCCTATCTGGATAAAATTTACCTTTTTGGGTTCCTCTTAACACAAGCATTGTGTTCATACCATTTCCGGAGGCAGAACAAGCAATTTTAGAAAAATCAGTTTTCTACATTTTGAACCAAACTAGACCTACACGGTCAAGTTTGTGTGCAACACTAAATATTGGATTGACTTTCCCACCATTCGAAAGAGCTCGTTTTCCCACTTCGCTTGGCACATTGGAACGGAAAATCGGACCCAATCTGAAGGAGCTACGACGAATTTCGTTACCAACCTTTCCTGTGGCGAGATTATTCACTCACCCACTTCCAACAACCTTAAATCCGCTTCGGACCCGACTTCGTTTCCTACGTGCCGACGCGCGCACACCCAGTTACCACACAGATCGATCGATAAATATTTTCACCCTGGCGTCATGGCATTACGAGCGAAGCCCAGCGATGGCGATCACGTGTGCCAAACTTGTCGAAAGGCGGTAGGTCACAAAGCCCGACACACTACTTGTTTTATTTGTCAAGATAAATTTCATATGAAGTGTGAGTTACCCTGACTGCTGATGCTATTGCAATTATCAATAAGGACGAAATGCCGAATTGAACCTAGAAACTGTACAAAGACGACTGCGAGCTCACAGACTGAAACTAATATGGGAATGTTGAATTTAGAGGCCAGCATACACAGAATTGAAGGTTTGTTAAATGACTTATTAATTAGCAAACTGCAGCCTAGACTTGAGCGTGGAGATCGTGTTTCATCTCCGGTTCTAGGAAAGCAGAAAGGCGAAAAAACTGTCTAGGCCTGGGCAACCTGACAGTATCTTAGCCCATGTGCAGTCTCTGACTGTACGGCACTTTGCCTGGGTCAGGCTTGTGCATTCATTCATTCATTCATTCATTCCCCAAAACAGATAATGCTTTAGAGAAACGAAATAACATCTCAACCAATCGTAAGACACTCTCTTTGAGTATCATTTTTACTGACGTTCCTGAGCCCGAATGCACTTTCTTCAAATACCGTCAAAGGCACGATGCAGAAAAATGGAAGGAACTGTGTGAACTTATGAAACTTGGAACTGTAGTATCGCTAGCATTGACTCGTTTACTCGAACAATTGAAGCCACGAGCGGAAGTCCCCAGGGTTTCGGTTCTCGTCCAATACTGTTTCCTCATATTTATAAACGATCTATCCGAAACTTAACTAGCCATGTAATCTTGTTTTTATTCGCAGATGTATGTAAAAATCTGGACGACGGTCAACTCTATCGCGGACCTGTCCATGTTCTGCAAGGAGATTTGAATAAGTTGCACAGTTGGTCATCCAACGAGCTCCATTTAATTTCCGTAAGTGCAAAATTTGGCAAGTCGGAAAACCCTTTCCCTTTACCTACAAACTTGCCCACCCGCTTGAATGAGTGCATCACAACAAGAATCTCTGAATCTTTTGTCTGGCACTTTGAAGAACAGCCTAATGCGACGCCGTCTACACGTGCGTGCAGCTGGCTAGGTTTTTACTTAACGCATTTTCGGACGTTTTCCCACCGACACTCCCTCACGAATGACTAAACATTACATACATCCTGTCGTTGACTACGCTTACAAGCTTGGACGCCATGGAGGGAAAAAAACATCTCGCTCCTCGAACGAATTTATCACAAGGCAACCAAAATTGTTACCGGATTGAATAATTTACCCTTTGAGCAGCGACTGACCAGACTTGGACTGTGCACCCTCGAGCGCAGGTGTATCCTACACGACCTCACTCTGACATATCGAATCATCTATGCGAAATCCCACCCTCTCAAACACCTCTTCAAGTTTGGTTCGGTTGTCCCCACACGCAGCCACCCTTTGACCCTTCAAATCCCACACTCACGATTGAACTGTCGTCGTCACTTCTTCGCTGTTCGTGTATGCTTCTTGTGGCATAGCTTGCCGATAGAATTCGTTACTCAGTCGACGAGCACATCTTTAACAAGGTTACGAAAACCTTATGTGATAATACGCGTTGGCCCTACCTATTATTTCTATATTTTTTTTACGCACGGAACTCCCTTCCATCCAAAGATGCTTTTCCCTCAGTCTGTGTTGCCATGAGGATTATTTTGGCTCCAACTATAGAACTGGATATATCATACAAGTAACGTATTTTTTTAATATAATCTTTTTATACGTATATCCAAATGGTATTGGTACAGCAACTTTGCTTTTTTTAACCATCAATCTTGAATCTTGAATCTAGACGGCGCGATTAACCTCATCAGGATAAACCCAGACTGTTGAGGGTTAACTGAGAAAATGAGCGTGACCTGGAAAACGTAGTACTAAATTCTTACCTACTTTGGTCTAACAATTCACTGAATATTCGTATTCATGCTGATATTCCATGGTCCGAAAGGATAAACAATACATACGATAAAAGAAAGACATCATATCGCAAACTCATCATCCTCGGAGTCCCAGAGCTGCCAGGCAATCCTGAGGCTAACGAGCGAGCTGAGCATGACTACAGACAATGGAGTTTTCTGGCTGATATTATTTCCTTTGAAAAAGCCGTTGTCGTTGATACTTTCAGACTGACTTCCTCAGCAAATTAAAGGTAATGGGCCGCGTCGACTAAAAATAAACTTCCTGATGAGTACCATGGTTGATACTGTACGTTCCAACTGCAAATGCTGGAAACACAAAATCCCAAAAGATGTAAACCTTAGCGATTACAGAAATACTGATATAAATGCAGTCCACTCTGATTCAAATACTGTCCGGATTGATGAAGCCCTATCAACTTAACCAAGAAATGCATCTTAAATTGTAACACACAATCAGCAATCGAACGCAAAGCCACCCCATATGACTCCCGAATTTGGACTGAAGTCAGATAAAGAAATCTATTTTGGTCAAATAGATAATTTAATTTGCGCCTCTCAATCTGGAAAGACCGATATGCTACTTAACTTTTCCAAAAGAACAGAAAAGTGCTGACTCTTCCGGACTCGGCGCGACAATTACGGTTGTCTCAGATTATGTCATCACACGACACCATCCATCTTTGCTTAACAAAACTGTTTTTGAATGCCTCTATACGAATGTCCAATGCTTGATTAACAAATTTGACGATCTTGTCGCTCGGTATGAGACTAAACGATCTCAGCTAATTGCCAATACCGAAACTTGGCTTAACCCGGAAATCCATGATTGTGAGGTAGAGATTGCTGGCATGTTACTGCTCGGCCGAGACCGTGCGTCACGTGGAGGTGTGGCACACTATAATGATCAGAGATTCAAATGCAGAACAGTCACGGATTCTGACTAGGTGCTTCAGGACCCACTATGGTGCTTGTTGACAAAGGCTACAGGCGAAGATTGCATAATCGGCGTAATTTATTGTCCAGCAGCATCCCCGGAAGTGTATAATACGAATCTACTCGACAAGCTACGCTTGATTGCCTCGAGATATCATACCAGAATCTTGATCATGGGAGACTTTAATCTGCCTAGCTTGCTGAAGACTAACAAAATGTCTCAGACTTCCACTGCTGCCATCTTCAAGCAGCTGTTTGACGAAATTCCCTTGCATAATCACATTGAAAGCAATACAAGATTCAGAGGGAGTTATATGCCTTCAATGATCGATCTGATCTTGACAACTGAAGAAGAATCAAGAATCAAATTTTATGGTGAAAAAAGCAATTGATTTACACGTACCATTGGATGACAACTATTACAAAAAATAAAATGTAATCAAAAACACATTGTTGCATGTTTGTCTGGGTTCATGTTGATTCAATACACAGGGCCGATTATGGGGTGTTGTTTGATATATGCATCTAGTTTCGCTTTAAAAACATCAAATGTTGTTGCATTCATAACGTCTTGCGGTAGTGCATTCCATAAAAAGCAGATACGCACAGAGAAGAAATGGCGCCGACAGTCAAGTCCAGTAATGGTAGGCAGTTGTCACAATCTGTCTCCTTCGTAAATTGAATTCTATCGAAGACGCAATTCAGTAGACGGTGCGCATTTTACAAGTTTTCTTTCTTTAGAATCACGAACGTATCATCGACGTATCGGATCAAGATTTTGGGTTGGATCAGCGGTAATGCGATACGTTCAAGTCTTTGCATTACGGCTTCCACTAGCAACCCAGAGATTGGCGATCCCATTGGGGTTCCTTTCATTTGTTTATACAAACGATTGTTGAATTTGAAATTCGCCTGCAAACACAACCCCAATAACTGCAGTATACTGTCCTTGGTCAGTCGGTTTCCATTGTGCTCTGTTCCGCGTTCGTCCAGTAGTTGTGATATGGTTTGCAGAGCTAAGGTAGTGTCGATCAATGTAAACAGCGCTGTCACATCAAAAGAAACCATGATTTCTCCATCTTCTATATTGACGTCCTTTATCTTCTGTAGGAATTTAGTTGCGGAATCTATCGAATAATTTGATCCTTGAATAAGGTAGAATAATCTTTTTCGCAGCTCTTTGCAGTGTTTGTAGCTAGGTGCTCCCGGCAGCGATACTATTGGTCAAAGTGGAACGATTTCCTTGTGAATTTTCGGTAGTCCATATAAGCGTGATAGGCTTGAACCTTCTGGTTTCATTCTAAAATGTTCGACAGCACAGAGTTGTCCCATTAACTTGAGTTTCTTCAGCGTAGCATTTATCTTGTTTCCAACTGTTTGGTTTGGTCTTCGTTGATCTCACGATACGTGGTGGTGTCTTGCAGAAGTTGTTCAGCTTTGCGTATATAATCGTCTTTGTCCATGATCACCGTCATTCGTCTTTCTCTGCCGGTAATATGACAATATTTCTATCTGTTTGTAAATTGTTCATTGCAGTAATCTCGTTGCGCGTCAGGACTTGGTGCTCTTTGTTCGCGATGAGTGCGGGTATTATTCTATGGCGAATATTTTCTTGGGTTTCTTCTGGTAAATTTTTATGCTACAGTATTTTGTCCAAAGGAAAGCGTAGATATACAACTGGATCCAGAAATAACGCATTCTCTACCATTGGACACAATAACCTTTACCAAAGACGCGGTGCTGGGAACTCTACTATCGTTGAATCCCAGAAAATCCCCTGGTTATGACAAGATTACCCCCAATATACTCAAGCATTGTGCACAAATTCTATGCGGACCTTTGACTCAGTTATTCTGCGAATCGCTGTCGCAAAGTGTCATACCGACGGAATAGAAATCTGGTATAATCTCCCCGATTTCCAAAGGCGGGGCGCGTTCATAGCCCTCAAATTACAGGCCTGTTACCTTGTTGTCCGCCGTATCCAAGGTGCTCGAAAGGATCGTGGGAAACAAACTGAGCAAATACCTTGAGGAAAATAAGCTATTTTCGGGAGCGCAACACGGTTTTAAAAGGGGATACTCTTGCCTTACTAACCTTCTCCTTACCCTTGACGACTAGACTCGAGCAGTATATGTTATGGATACCATCCACGTATGTTACCTCGATATGTCGAAATCATTTGACCGTGTAAACCACAGTATTATCTTGCAGAAGCTGGAACGTTGTAGTATTACTGGCAGACTATTAGCCTGGTTAGAAAATTACCTGACTGATCGGCTTGTTCAAGTCTCTGTGGACGGTGCTCTATCGAAGTCAGTAGCCGTGACAAGTGGAGTGCCTCAGGGAGCCGTCATCGGACCAATCCACTTCGCGCTTTATGCCAATGACATACCGGCTCTCATCAAATGTAAGATCGTACTGTTCGCGGACGATATAAAGGTGTGGTCGAAGATAAGTAAATCGGAAGACTGCGAACTTCTCCAGAAGTATCTGACAACCTCCAGGTTTGGTCCCTAAAAAATCGCCTATTTTTCAATTTCCAAAAGTGTCACACGTTAAACTTTGGAAAATATGTGGAGTTCCAGTGTTTTATTGAAACACAGCCTCTCGTGGACCATGGAACAAAAGGACTTGGGTGTGTTAATTAGCAACACCCTAGGGATGTCGAGCCACTGAAACATCACAGAAATTGTCACTCCTAAAGAGAATTTTCGGTAGGTTCTCAAAACAGACAATTCCCTGCATTATAAATACGTACATCAGACCCACGATGGTGCTTGCTCACTCCCAAGAGAACCTACAGTCGCTAATGGACTGTTTTTCGTCGGCATGCAAAGACTTTGGTCTAACAATCAGCATGAGCAAGACCAAAGTCCTTGTTCAAGGGACTGTATCGCCACCAATCATCACTGTTGGAAACTGTCAGCTCGAACCAGTACATCATTTCACATATCTTGGTTCAACCATTGCGGATAACCTCTCGCTAGACACGGAGATTGATAAGCGGATTGGCAGAGCAGCTTTCATTTTGTCCCGATTGAACTCTCGTGTTTGGGGTAACCGCAAGCTGACTGTAAAGACAAAGATGAAGGTATACAGCGCGTGCGTACTAAATACTTTACTATACGGCAGTGAAACCTGGGCCACCCATGCAAGACACGAACGGAAGCTGAATGCTTTCCATCAACGAAGCATCCGTCGTATCTTGAAAATATCGTGGATGGACAGAGTGACTAACGCTGAAGTGCTTTCAAAAGCTGGTCTACAGAGCATGTTCACCCTATTACGTCAGCGCCGCCTGCGGTGGCTTGGTCATGTCTATAGAATGGAAAATGGTCGTATGCCGAAAGATCTACTCTACGGTGAGTTGCAATTAGGAAGTCGACCATTGGGCAGACCGCACTTGCGGTACAAAGATGTTTGCAAAAGAGATATGAAAGCTCTTGACATTGACCCCGCAAGCTGGGAAGAACTTGCTCTTGACCGCTCACTTTGTAGGCATTGTGTAAAGCGTCGTCTGCAAGCCGGGGAGGAGCAAATACAGCTCTTGGCTGCTGAACGCAGATCACGCCGCCGGCGTGCAACTGATGCAATACACCAGAGTTCTGACTATCGTTGCAAGCGCTGCGGGAGAGATTGTTCCTCCCGAATCGGACTGTTTAGTCATTCAAAAAGCTGCAAAACATGAAATTCATGCGATGTGATGTACATCCAAAGTCCCACCAATCGAAGACAATTTCTGACCTTTGGATTTTTAATTGATTCTTGAACAGCTCAGTAAGCAACATAATCCCATTTTTGCTTGTTATATTATTCGTTGTTGCTATATTATTCTGTGGTTTTTGTAAAGCTATATGCTTTTTGGACCATTAAAATTGAATTGATTTGAATTGAATATAAAGATGACGGGCCAAAGATAACATTTTTAACGACAGGTATGATGGAATTAATTAGAACCAACTGAAAAGCAAATCACAGGAATTTCAGAATGAGTAGCCCTAAATTAGTATACCGAAATCGCCATTTCATCCACAGCTTCTACAATCAATCGAGCCTCGGTTCATAAATATTTTGGAAATTCGAAAAACGACCAATGTCCGACTCTTGAACAGAAAGTGAAAAATGTTTCAGATAGGTAAAAATTTCCCATTCTCCTAAAACCTTGGATCCCAACAACTGGAATTTACAACAGAAGAAAAGAACCACAGCTTATGGATTAGTGGAAGTACGAATAACAGCATGCCAACCGAAGCCGCGTACAACCGAGCTAGCCGCATGCTAGGTATGCTTTGACGTACACTGGCTATATAATACTGAACTATATATATATATATATATTGCATATTTGTCCTTATACGAATATCCTATGATGTTGTACGGCTATGAGCTTTTTATACCATGCATTTTTTAATCTTGAGTATGCGATAGAGTTCTGGACACCTTGGTCACTGAAAAAAATTATCATTGAGGGACAATGGGTCTTCGCAGTGTTCCTTAGACTGAAAGATTGTGACGTCTGGGTCTATTTGAACTTACACTACTGAGGATTCGTCGCGATATTATTCTTACTTATAAAATTGTCTACCAAAACACCCATAAAAACACTTTTTTCAAGAGTGTAATTAGATAGTAACACGCAGACGACCTATCCCTCTACATTGCGAGAGAACGTGTTGATTGCGAGTTATTTTTTCACCGTGCATCTATAATCCTTTGAAATTCCCTAACTCAACATTTCGTACTTTCAGCAATAGAGGAAAATATTCGTGTGTATATACTGTTCAAATGGTATTCGCCGAGCTTCAAAAGAAGTTTTGCTGATGAGATCATTTAGTCTGATGCGAAACGCCCAACAACAACTACGCAAGCTCAGCGAACACCATTTGTATAACATGTTGTAGACTCTCTGCCGTACATTTAATATTTTATAAATATTATTATTATTTTACACATTCTCATAAATACCGAAATCCTATGGTGTTGTAAAGTGTTTGCTTTTTTAAACATAAATCCTTGAATCCAGCATGTATTCGAAAAGGAAGCTGTCGCAGGCTGAACAAATATTGTAGGAGAAAGGCTTGAATATCTGCCTAATTAAAGGCGATACGAAGACTGAGGGGTATACCCCTATTATGCCCCCCTATTAAATTCACTTTCCAATGAACAGACTCGAGAATCAAGATCTTATAGTGATGGCTGATGCAGTGGAGAACAGCATTGCTAGTGCAATTAAGAATAAAGAACAACGCGAACCAAACATTGCTTCACAAAAAAACAAGCAATTTCAGAGCTGAAACAAGATACGGATAGATCTACATCTACAAAAACACCATGCGCGGATTGTGAGATGCATTACGTTGGACAAACTGGAAGGCGACTGGGTACCAGACTGAGCGAATACAAATCAGAGGTGAGGAGGCACGATTACAAATCGCTACTATCAATTCATGTTGATCAAGGAGATCAATTCATCTGGATTGGAAGAAGAGTCATTGCAAGGGGACGCACGCGGCACATACGAGAATTCCTCGAAGCGTGGCACACCACAACGCAGTCATTGAATCAAAACGTTCAATTGGACGGCATGTATGTGCCAATGAGGAACTGAAAATTAAGCCGTGTGACCTTGACAACAATCAAAGACGAGGAAAGAAACGGAACGGTCAGCGTATAAAAATCAGAAAACACGATGATCACGAACACTTCGCAAGAGGCTCAGCTGACGATGTCATCTAGTTTGATGACGAAACGTGCTACTGCTACAATGCTAGCTCAGCGAACACACAACGCACAACATCCAATCCCTGAGATACAATTATTCGCTTCAATATCAAACAACATCGGTTGAG
The DNA here is from genome assembly GCA_013407085.1 of Atriophallophorus winterbourni. Classification (NCBI taxonomy): domain Eukaryota; kingdom Metazoa; phylum Platyhelminthes; class Trematoda; order Plagiorchiida; family Microphallidae; genus Atriophallophorus; species Atriophallophorus winterbourni. Next base: position 17,338 of record JACCGJ010017369.1, read on the forward strand.
ACACGTTCAAGTATGCCAGACAATGGGAAACATATAGCCATCGAGCAGCATCAACGAACGAGCAGCTTTTCTTCCTACACGAATGCCAACGAAACCGACTAACGCCGAAATGCCGACAACGTCGTCCACCCCTTAATCATCTACGTGCAATAAAACTATTGGAGAAACAAAATCGCGAATGGATATCCATGATGATCACAGATGCCCACGAAAGACTGTGGAAATAAAAAGCTATATTGAATGAAGAACGTGCGAGGTGCGACATCCACATTGGGCAGCAACTAGCTGATGACCCGGAGAAAGCAATGAAGATAACAACGAGCCGAGAAAAGATGAAGAAGCGCAGGGCACTTGACCTGAATTTTGCAAAGAATTACGCCTAATGAATGGGATAATTACGCCGAAAACTGGGTTAGAAATCTTTCAGCAAAGCAATTGACAACGACCGAAAACCGGGTGCTTGCGAAAGGACAAAAACTTTAATTATCGGGATGCCGACACAAGTGAATTCTTAGCGGGTTTAAAGGTATAATCAAATCTCAAGATCTGGATCAAGACACAAGAGAAAATTTTTCGGCAAAAAATCATTCCCGCATTGCAGAGATACGCAGAACACCGAATGTTTAGCATTGAAGAAAGGTAAGCCATCAAACAGTTTTAAAATGACCAGAACATAGTCACTTTGCTCACTCACTCACTCAGTCCTCTCCGTGCCGGGTGGCACATGAGTTGAAGACAACCCCACGCCAGTGGTTCCGGTCTGCCGCTGCTTCTGTTGCCGTCTGCACCGTGAATACTTGTGTATGTAGTTCGCATTCCAACGTTCTGTGCCAAGTTTCCTTGGGCCCTCCCCTTTTTCGTTTACCTTGCGGAAGCCAGTGAATTGCTACCTTCGTGTGCGAACTGGGATCCATCCTGCAGACATGACCGAACCATCTCCACCGTCGTCTTTTGACTACGGTAGATACCACCTCCAGACCAGTTTTTCGCAGGAGCTCTTCATTCGAAATAGAATGTGGCAAAATAACCGTAGAATCCTTCTCAAGCACTCAGTTTAAAACACGTTCATTCTGCGCTCAATAGCAGCAGTAATCTTCCAGCATTTCGATGCATACAGCAAAACACTACGAACGTTGCTCCTGAAGAGTCTGATCTTTTTGTTAATGCTGAGAGCGGACAAATGCGAATGACGATACTTATGGATAATGCTGATTACATGAGAAAGCTGAAGAACTGCTGCAGGACACGAACACCTACCGGCAGGTGAGCTAAGATGAAACGAAACGACCAGAAAACAAGATTTACGCTGCTCTCAAGAGACTGATCTTCAAGGCACAGATTACCAGTGCTGAATATTTCCGAAGGAAACCGGAAGATTCCTCAATCCCGCGATTCTACGGTTTACCGAAGGTGCACAAAGAAGTTATCCCACTAATTCCAATCGTTTCACTGCCTGGAGCACATACGCATAGATTGTCAAAAGAACTACTAAGAAAACTCCTATATCTCGTCAGAGACTCGGACCATTCCATACACTCGACAGAAGAATTTTTCAAAAATACTGCAAAACGTGAAGATAACTGACGACGAGCTGATGGTCTCCTTCAATATCACCGCCCTATTTACGTCGATCGTCCTTACACTGACCAAGCAAACAATGTCATCGCTGCGAATGGAAAACGGAACAACGTATGGCGGAAATCGAATCACCATGAGGAACCAATGACGCTCTTGGATCTTTGTCTTCACATTCATTTCAAGTTCAATGGAAAAGTGTATGAGCAGATCAAAGGAACTCCAATGGGGTCGCCTATCTCTTGACTGATCGCGGAAGCAGTAATGCATAGATTCCGTTGCGCCGAGACTGGACCTTGACGTGGTGCAGCGGCTTGCGTGCCTCGATGATCCATTGAGCTATACTGGGTGATGTCTTCGTGGCATCTTCAGAGTTACTCATACCAGGTTGGTCAATGGTGAGAAGCCAGACAAACACAGTCTCCTTGTCCCTCGCGGACATTGTATACCAGAAGAGGCGTATGAATCCGCAAGGATCACCGGCTCGACTGGTTGGGATGATGTCGGGAGTCCCTGCTTGGTCTCTACCTCGCGAATGGCTTGTGAACTGTACCTACAGTATCCGGCCCCGATAGGTGCGATCCTTAATCTCGCTCCGCTGCCTTGCGGGTTAGGCTTTCGGGCCAAAGGCTTGAGGTGGGAGTCCTCAAGATCAACTCCTCTACTTCGGCCTGGGCAACCGGGTAGTATCACGCCCACACCCAAATTGATTGGGTGGCACTTTGTCATTTTTAAATGATTGTGTAAAAATATATATATATATATATATATATATATATAATGCATAGATTGGAACGCATTACCGTTCCTCTAACAGAACCAAAACTTTGGGTACGCTAAGTGGATGACACCTTCGTTTTAATCAAGAAATCGCAAGTAGAGTACGCTCATAGGCTACTGAATTGTGTCTTCACTGGAATAATGTTAACGGAAGAAACTGAAATCAACAGGTGCCTACCGTTCTCGGATGAGAATGTTTCAGAAATCGCTGCAGGAGTCCACTGGAATCAACGTTGCACACAGACCTACGCGAACACTCTTCAATTAGCTGTGCAAATTGAAAGACGTCTTAAAAGAAGAAGGCAAAACAAACGTGGTTTACAAAATCCCATGCGCGGATTGTGAGATGCATTACGTGGGACAAACTTAATTAAGAGATCTATCTGGTGTGCGGACGTAATTTTTGTTGCTCTGACAATTTTGGTCATAACTTCGTCGCTTCTGCTCGGATTTATACCATTTAAAGTATTCCGTGTATCACTCGACAATACCTATCGGAGTTCATACGGCAAACTTAGCTGTTTTTAAGGGAAATACCATTTTGTTCACGCGAACAAAGTTTTTTCCAACACTAACTATCCTACGAATTTCGATATCGTTGGAAAGATCACAGTGCTATACAGGTTTTGATACCGTATTTCGTTTCCTATCTTCCGTGGTTCACAAGTTATCGCGGATATTGTTCAATGCCGAAATCTCGCCATCGAGCTCTGTCAAACCATTCAATCGTCAACACACCCACTATGGAACAGCCAGCAAGCCCTGTGCAGCCCGCCAACATGTGCGTACGTGTCACTAGATCCACTGCACCGACAAAGAAAAAAATCGATTCAGCTGTGACCGTGAGAAGTACCCATGCGACGGCGATTCAGTGTGACCTCTGTATCACCTGTCAAGACCCGGTAAGCGTTAATTCTGTTTCGGTTAAATGCATATTCTGCGGGTTTCACCAACACGTGTCATGTGATGTGAATTTGACTGATGATTGCGTGAGACTTGTAAACGATGAGAGATACCATCCGTTTGTTATGTGTGTGCTAGCTGTAGACATTCCAAGAAAGATGTCCGCAACAACAGTAAAAACTTGACGGTTGGTAAAGAGCCTAACGAAATGGAGAGTAGACTGTCACATCTGGAAAATCAGTTTGCACAAATGAGAAACTCAATTGAGCTACTGATCAAGCCAACAACGAAGGCTCCAGAACATTCAACCTCACCTCTAAACACCACTAGTGCAACTAAATATTCTGAAATATTGCTACAAGACACCAAAGAGATAGATACAACCGAGTCAAAATTAAAGCCGTCCTCCTCAAGTGTTGTGTTTGAGAAACCAGCCTCAAAAAAGGTTTCGCTTAGCATTATTTGTACCAATGTGCCAGAGGCATCTGAGACACTATTTTCGACTAGACAGCAGCATGACTTGACCAAATGGTCGAAACTGTGCACTAGGATGGGTGTAAAAACAATCACTCCGGTTTCCCTGACCCGCTTGACTCGTGCTCCCAAAGCGCCGCACCAAGATAAACCAAGATTGCTCAAGGTAGTGTTGCAGAGTGAAAAAGAACTAGAAGATGTACTTTTATCTGCATACTTGTTGCAAGACGGTGAACAAAACACGCCACGTATCTTTGTTGACATACTCTGGTCAGAACGGGTAAAATCGGCACTAAACAGGAACACTGGGAAAGTAAACGAGCGTGACAGACGTAGTCTTATAATCCTGAACGTTCCCGAAGCTGCTGCCAGTTCAGACGCAAAGTGCAACTCGAAACACGATATACTACAATGGAAATTTATTAGCGATACTATCCAAACGAACAATACTGCTGTTATCGATACTTTTCGGATCCCGACATCCCCGAAATACGAGGGTAACGCTCCGCGACCCCTTAAACTGACACTGCTGACAGACAGTATGGCTGATACCGTTCTTAAACACTGGAAGCAATTTCGTTACAAATTGCCCCGAGAGATTAAAATAATTCCTAGACGCCTCGAAACTAATGACAACCCGGATGATCCCGACTGTCTAAATACTGTGCAGAATGAAAAATCCAAACCTGGTGGAAAAAACGGAATTCCGCCGACTCTGTCCGAGTCGGCGAAGTAAATTACTTTCCTGTTGATTCCGACCGAGCCGTTCCGATATTTCTGTCTCACGAACCGTCTTTGCTGTCAACATCGGTTGTCAAATTTTTGTATACGAATGCCCAACGCTTGACAAATAAATTACACGAATTGACTGAACTAACTACCACACACTCACCAGACGTGAGTGTGCCGTAACTGAGACATGGTTTCATCCAACTTTAACAGACAACGAAGTACTCATTGAGGGTATGTCTCTACTTCGTCGCGATCGCCTGGCTCGAGGAGGCGGTGTTGCTCTATATCACGTTCAGAGTTTGTCATGCCAAGAGATCACTGATGAAGACTTACAACTACAAGACACACTGTGGTGTTCCCTGAATGTAACAGCAGAAAAAGATAAATGTACAGTGGGTGTGATTTACCGCTCGCCCTCCGCGGATGAAGCCTACAATTCAGCATTAATTGCAAACATACGCTTAGCGGCTACCAGATACGGCGGCAGACTTCTTCTGATCGGAGATTTCAATTTGCCGAACTATAATGGAAATTCAGTCTATCCAGAAAACTCCTTGAATGCTTTATTTCAACAGTTGCTGGAGGACATTCCACTTTACAACCATATTTTTGACAATACCCAATTTCGGGGTAGTGATACGCCGTCTATCTTGGACTTGATACTAACAAACGAAGAGTACGTGATTGAAAGTCTCGCTTATGAAGCTCCCATGGGACTCAGTGACCACTTAGTTATCACGTTTGATTATATTTGTCAGGCAATCAGAACAAGTGACACCAGCAAGTTGATTAGGAAAATTGACTTTTCACAACTTAATACTACTCTGAAGAATGTCACAGACCCTGGTCTCGAGTCCGACAGCGTACAAGGTCAGTGGCAATGGATGGCAAACGAAATTAAATTTGCAGTTGAAATGCACTCTCATCTTGTTCCGAAGGTACGGAAAAGGGATACACGTTTAAACTGAGAAGCCGAACACGAAAATGGTTGACTATGCGAAATGCTGCATGGCGGGCTCACCGACTTGATAGCACTGCTGAAAGTTGGGAAACATTCCGTTTGCTGAGAAATAAGGTAAACAAACTTGTTGTTGACGACAAATTGATTTATCAAAAACATTTACTCGACAAAATGGAATCAAACCCAAAAATTCTCTATCAGATCATAAATAACCGGTCTAGAGTAAAACCAGGGGTTGCCGCCCTAAAGACATGTGATGGATAACAACGACAGCATCGCAATCAGCCGAAGTTCTAGCCCAATTCTTCTCCACTGTTTTCAGTCCACCGAACACCGTAACCAGTACTTTGACCTCCGTTATCTCGCCAGAAAATGTTTTACAGCAACTAACTTTTAGCTCGGACAGTGTCCTCCGTACATTGTTAAAGCTCAACACGAAAAAGTCTCCTGGAGCTGATGAAATTACCCCGCTGATCCTTAGAAGCTGTGCCTATTCTTTGTGTACACCGCTTACCTACTTATTTAACCTCTCTATAACCCAAGGTTTCTTTCCCTGTGAATGGAAGACTGGTATCATTACCCCCATCTACAAAGGAGGGAACCGTTCTGAAGTATCAAATTATCGACCAGTAACACTACTACCGGTGATCTCTAAAGTGATGGAGCGCCTCGTTGCAAACAGCATCACAAATCACCTGGAAGATAATTGCTTGCTCGCAATCGAACAACATGGCTTCAGAAAAAGACACTCTTGCCTTTCAAACCTTCTCCTTGCCCTCGATGACTGGACACACGCTGTGGACAAAGGTTTCACCATACATGCTTGTTATCTGGATATGTCCAAAGCATTCGATCGTGTTAACCACAGTTTGTTACTACAAAAAATAGAGCAATGTGGCATCAAGGGCTCATTACTAGCCTGGTTGGAGGATTATCTCCGTGACCGTGTTATTCGAGTAAGGGTTGATGGTGCTTTGTCACGGCCCATTACAGTAACAAGTGGAGTGCCGCAGGTATCGGTGCTTGGACCAATTCTTTTCTTGCTCTACGTAAACGATTTACCAAAACTTGTTCGGTGCAAAATCTTGCTATTTGCGGATGATATCAAGTTGTGGACACAAGTACGCACAACTGAGGATTGCAGACAGCTTAAGCTGGACCTCAATGTCTTACAGGAATGGTCGGTTCGAAATGAACTTCCTTTCAATGTGAGAAAATGCAAGGTATTGACAGTTGGAAAACCCTTCGAGTTCTCTTACACCCTTGGTTCCCATACTCTTGAAATAACTGACAAGGAGAAGGACTTGTGTGTGTGGGTGAGCAGCACGTTGAAACCGTCACACAACGTTAAGGCGGTCTACGAAAAGACGTCAAAAGTACTGCTTCTGCTGAAACGCGTGTTTATGAGTTTCACGAAGCCGACTGTTCATCGAATAATTAATACCTACTTGAGGCCCACCATGGAGTATGCGGTTCAGGCTTGGTCACCCTGGTTAAAGAAAGACATCAATCTCTTGCAGCGAATCTACCATCGGACCACGAAGCTCGTCTGCGGCTTAAAGCACAAACAATACGAAGATCGTATTGCAGACCTCAACCTCTTCGACTCTCTTTACCGACGTCTTAGAGGTGATCTGATCCTAATGTTTAACATATTGCATACCCCCAGCCATCCCCTTAATACACTATTCACACGACAACCACCAAGAACCAGCCGGAGTCATGAGTACACAGTACTAATTTCCGACTCGCGACTGAACTGTCGAAGATATTTTTATTCTGTACGTGTATGTTTCACTTGGAACTCCCTACCCTCGAATGTTGCACATGCACCCAACTTGGATATATTCAAATCCAGCTTAGACAAATTCCTGTCGACCCATCCGAACATTGAGACTATGTATTCCACAACCTAATAACTTTGAACTCACACGTCAAATCATCTCGACCCCATGGACATATATGTGCCATTTCACTGAGTGAAAACAGTTTCTATCATTTGGATTTTTACCTGATTCCCGAACTGTTCAGTAAGCAAACAAATCCCGTTTTTACGGAGATATGTTATTTGTGAATTTCCATAATTTTCTGTGGTTTTTGTCAAGCTATATGCTTTTTAGACCATTAAAATTGAATTGAATTGAATTGAATGCCTTCTTGTTGTTCTTCGTAGGATGGCACTTGATTACGAAGTTTGTTAATGAGGTAGTTTGGTATAGACCTAATCATTTTGTTGCGGTTCCCGTTCAACCCTTTACCTCTTAGTGTTTAATAAACAGTATTTCGACGCATATCCTTATATCTAGTGATCCAAAACAATCACGTGGTCCGATCAATATTCAGAGAAGACAGTAGGTTGCATGGTATAATAAGTCAAAGGAACATGGTACAATACTTTATTGTGCTCCATGAACTTCATATAGCGAAAAAACACAGCCAGAAACAAATCACTTCGTCGAAAATATTTTTGGAGACAACGAGTTCAGTTGGCTGTCTATGTGCATCCGATCTTCAACTTGTTGAGCTTGAGCACGAGGATCAGGTCCATAAATCTCAAACGCCTACGCAATCTTCTACCAAACATTATTTCCGACGGAATTTTCTGTATTGAGTCAAGTGGTGTCCTGCGATGGGCTTGGAGAAACCTGTTCAGCTTGATGTGCATGTTTAGCTTTTGTTGTTACGAGCATCTTGGTATGATGATTTGAACAGCACGTTCTGCAAGGCCGTTTGACAAAGGATGTTACAATGTCTTCGTGGGGTTTTAGATTTGGTTCAACACAAGAAACTCCTTTAAGGCTATGCCGATGAATTGGGAACAACGTCCGTCACAAGCGTTTTCGAAAGTCCGTAAGTGGCAAAGAAAGAAGGGTGCTCTCATTCGTCATGCTAAGAATAATGTGGACATCAAACCATTTGGGATTCACATCAACCATCGCATGTAAAATTCTCACTTAAACCGGCCCTGTTTTATAACAGTAAGCACAGGCCGGCACGTAATAAATCAAATTGCATTCGTCCAACCGTTTAAGAAAGCTGAATAATATCGGGCAAAGTAAAGTGTAATATCACAAATCACATTGGTCCAAATTTTGTATTCACAGTGGTACACACAGTTACCAGGCATATCCATGTCGCTGTTCACAACATCATCAATCTCGGTGAAAATGGATACCACTACTCCTGCCCATAACGTATAACTGATATTCATGTGGATCTTGGTAGTAATTTTTTCCTTGCTATTGGATTGGGGGATTAGTAATGAGTTTCAATTGGGTTTTCGCTTGATTCGCCGATTTGACTTATAGCAATTAGAACAGGCAGACACGAGATATACCATATTGTATTCGTCCAAACATCAATAACGATTAACGAATTCAGGCAAAGGAAAATGTAATATTCGAGCAATCTTAATAGTTCAAATTATGTAGTCATAGTGATAAAGAAAGACTCACCGGGATGTCTTTGGTCACAACCGGCCCGCAGTAATCCACAGGCACTTGCTTACACTCTTCACATGGCCGTATTGAGCCCGTTGTTTGATTACGTTGACGCTGATAACACGTAAGGCAAATTTGTACTTTTATTCGATTTCTTTGTTCTTGTAAAACTATCGCGTAGAAGAGAGTGAATTATCGGCTCCTGAATGCAATCTGGATAGTATGAGAGGAAAGGTGTTGGAACCAATAACGGCTAAGTATGTTCGATGGGGCGGCTTGCACTACCTGAAGTGTTAACTTTCATTTGGTACCATCCTATAAAACAGTTACTCGGGAGTTGCCCAGTTATCCCTGTAATCGTTTTGAGAACATGTGTACTTGATGAAATCAAACAATGTGGTTCTATGAATCTTCGTTCAAATACAGTAACACGAAATCCTGTATCAAAATTAATGGAAG
>JACCGJ010017371.1:0-10454 GCA_013407085.1 Atriophallophorus winterbourni
GAGGGTGTTTTGGTTTGACTTAGTGTTTGATTGCTTCCAATGTATAGCTCCTCATATCTCGGAAGTGTTGCCAAATACTCGGCACGTATTTCCAAGACCTAAGCTAATAACTGGAATTAGAAGTCACTTTTGGTATCTCGTAATTAGTTGTAAAATTATTCTCCGTGTCTCATTTAGGCAGCTGTAGATGATATCGCAAAACAGCAATACCGCAATCGTAGTTACTTCACAGTATTATCTTTCAGGCTGAACCACTTTCTACCCACTAGATTACACGAAGTGCTAATCTTCGGATTTACAATTGATTTTTATGTACACTGATTGAGGTTATTAACTATTTTCCATCATCATTGCACGTTCCCTCGAATACACTTCCGTATGTTCTGAAGCTTTTACTCAAGACGTCATGAGCGCTTCGATTTTGCGGCGAAACAGACTCAGCACCAAAGCAGAGGTTTGGTTGTTTTTGATTAAATTCATTTTTAGGAGTGGTGTAACTGGCCAGAAGAACCTTTCGAGGAAATGGAGAGTACTTTAGCCGTGCAACAGGTACTTACTATTGCTAACTTAGTTAGATGCGGTGCTGTCGTGTTTTCCAGGCTAAAACGTAGTTGTAATAAAGAGATAACAACAGCAAGACTACTACGTGTTCCCCGTACAACTCGCTACATTGCAATCACCTTAACTTGGTGTTACATTACAAGTTTAGAACGACTGGATATTCGTGTAGAAATGCTGACCTTATTCCGTTGCTATTTATCACACGTGGTATTAAGACTTCATTAGACACAAAATTTAAGTGTTTGGAATTTCTATAAGAATCACTTTTCAGCTACATCTCGGTATGCCATACAACATTTTCAACACAATTACTTTGATTAATTCCTTGACGCACATCAAACGTACCCTATCACGCTCTTTCAACCGTTTACAACTTCAGTGCCCGGCTATCAATTACACACGCCGTACACTGTTCATTAAATAGTAGCAAGTATTTTCCTTGCCGCGTTGTCATTAAAATGACCTCGATCAATCGTCTGGATTCGGTAGGTAGCCGTGTTTATCGGATATTCTCACCCGCGTACTACCATCATCGCGAGATATTCGACGAATTCGAGGTGAGTATGTGAATTTCATCTTCAAGTATTCTACAAATCGATACCGTATCCTTAGCTGTACAAGACGCGGTGACGTAGCCGTGAGCCAGGTGTACACGGCTAAGCTCTTAACTAACAATCTTGTCTAAACCGGTGCATATATCAAACTTTCTATCTATATATCTATATCTATATCTATCTATCTATCTATCTATCTATCTATCTATCTATCTATCTATCTATCTATCTATCTATCTATCTATCTATCTATCTATCTATCTATCGATCTAGCTATCTATCTATCTATCTATCTATCTATCTATCTATCTATCTATCTATCTATCTATCTATCTATCTATCTATCTATCTATCTATCTATCTATCAATCTATCAATCTATCAATCCATCAATCTATCTATCTATCTATCTATCTATCTATCTATCTATCTATCTATCTATCTATCTATCCATCTATCTCTCTATCTATCTATCATTCTATCTATCTATCTATCTATCTATCTATCTATCTATCTATCTATCTATCTATCTATTTATCTATCTATCTATCACAACAATCGTTCCAACTAAATTACATCTGCATAGTTTGTAGTTGTACAAACAACATGTAACAGTGCCATCCAAGTATAACTTTGTGTACCAATTGTCAACTGTTTCGAGGCTTATTGCAACTAATCTTACTGTCTCAACCTGATGAAGGCAAACAGGAAGATACCTTTAGTGACGTGCAAGTGAGGGGATATATGAGCAACACATTACTTTGGCTATAAAGCTATAATCATGAATACAACTCACTGTTCGCTAAACATATCACACTCTAGAGAAACATAAATCGAAACGCTGTTTATTCGGTTAAATGCCAATTTCAATGAGCATCATAAACAACATCACAACAATCGTTTCAAATAAATTACATCTGCATAGCGTTACCGTTGATTTCAATCACAAAACAATTGTTTTCACCACGATTCCTCTATAATAAGCTTTGTGGTTCACAGTGATTCCTTGATTGAACACCGTTTTTAGATCAATTCCTTTCACTTTGTGAGTAGTCACATCCCAAAATGTTTTTTCACTTAATTAAGTCAAATTAGAGGGGGACAACATCGAAAACTAATGTTAGCCGTCGCACAGGTTGTCAGTCAGGTTATTTTGATTGGTTGAATTCTTATTGGTTGCATTAGCCAAAACTACTGTCAGCCTTCATACAGATTATTTTGATTGGTTGAATTCCTATTGGTTGATTCAGCCTGTCAGCCTTCATACAGATTAGAGGTAGTAGAAATACTATCAGCACCAAACCTCATGCAATTTAAACCACAATCTCTCCCCTTCCCCTTCATTTCCTATATTTTTTTTTCAATTCAACTTCGGTTTTTTATATACTTTTCTTCAATCACATCCACCAACATTCCCAAGAAGTCAATTTATATATTTATAAAAAAACTTTCTTTATTTCGTAAATTTATTTTTACTGTGACAATTAAATCTTCATGCGCACCATTTCTTTTATAATTCTTTTGCCTTTTATTTTCTTTCTTTCAATCCCTGCTCCAGAATTGATCGCATCCCCTTCATTGGATTATTTCGAGGCAATCTAGATGAAACTTCATCACTGTGTGACATTGCGCGAAAAATTTAACTTTCTTACCCTGTAAATTTACCATCCTTTATTAATCAGCAAAATGTTCAAAAATTCCGCTTGATAAGGTCATTTTACAATTTATTTATTTTGTACACATTGATAACCTGATCATGCTTTGCATGCCTTGGTTTACCAAGAATATAGTATTATTTATAGTAGTGGCATACCGATGATTCATGGGAAATCATTTTAAGTTGAAATTAGGTTCTTGACATTTCAATCTGTTTTCAATTTTCCAGTATGTCGGTCTACGTCTGGCAAGCTAACAGTATCTTAGTCCAGGTGTGATGTGAAAGCACAAGCCCGATCCAGGCAAAGTGCCGCACAGTCAGAGACTGCATGTGGGCTGAGATACTGTCAGGTTGCCCAGGCCTAGACAGATATGACAAAAGAAATAGGAGGAAAATAGAAATGGTAGTGAGACTCCAGCGTGTTTCAGCATGCAGCTCACTACCGGTGGCTAATCAATTTAGCACGAAGTTAGCCGCACAGCACAAAAATACTGCACGATTGCACATCCGTGATATGACTAATGCGCCGACTAAACGCGCACAGGGTAAGTAGTGAGAAAGCGCTTTGCGATAAGGCGCGAAGGATATTGCACAAGCCATCGGGCAAGGGAAGAGGTGTGATGAAAGGATCGGTGTCCCTGAGCTTTGCGATGCTGGCATCGGTAGCTTGCACTGCAGCGATTTCGCTGAGGTCGAGTGAGAGTGGCCAGTCTATCACACACGTTGTAGAGATAGGAAATGTGGCACCTAAGATATATCGTATGTCAGTCGTAAAATGGCTGACAAAATCCTTGTGCATAGTCTCTTCAGGAGAGTACCTACTCGACGATCGGTTGATTGATGTACGAAGGGCTTACAAGCAGTAAACAAAATAAACTGTCTGCCCTGTAGATTGTGTTCTAACCCGACTTGCGAATTGATCAACAAGTGTAGTTATGTGATTCATATGACGTTTCGATGTAAAACGTGTTAAAAAAGGTAAAAAAATTATCCTGAAATAACGCCGATGTAAATCGGGAAGAGACGTACCGGAAAAAACCTCGAATTGTGCGTGGATATTGGGCTTACCAATTGTAGTACACGAAGGATTCGTGCATCACGTCGGGTTCACCAATTTGTAGTAGACTGACCACTAAAATGATGTCCTCAAGAATGTTGGAGAAAAGGCACAGGAGATAAAAGGTTTATCGCGGTAGCCAAAAGGGTGTACGAAGGTACATGATAGTGATCACGGAACACGAATCAACGGAAAGTGAGTTATCAAGGTCAATTGTTATATACATTAAAACAATGTTGTTACATATCTGACCTCATGATATACTAATATATGCAGAAATACAAGCAGATAACGGTTGAGGATATGGTCATATGGTGAAAATGGTTATAAAACGTACGGTTACGACGAAGATGTGTAGCAACATATCTAGGTTCCGGTAACCTGACACTTGAATGGCCAGTTATCCAGAGAATACCATAAGACATCATGATATACTAATATGTGGAGAAAGATGTGGAATTAGAAACCTGGGATCCTATGAGAGTATAGAATATCTAGAGAAGAGATTATCTTAAGGATTTGGGATAGTGAGTGAACGGTAAAAGTTTCTACAAGCTTTTTAAATTTTCCTGTAGATGTGCACATACGGAAATGAAGAGGAAGAGAATTCCAAAGTTGTGCATATCTAATTGAGAAGAAGTTACGTCTAACTTTAGTGCGAGACAGGGATATTCAACAGCCTTGTTCGATTGCGCAGATCATATCGAATATAATCGTGAAAGTGCCTGCCAGACTGAAGCTTAATTCGTTGCTGGGTAATGATTAGGAGGAAAAGAAGCAGATTCAGGCAAGGAGTTAGAATAGCCCAAAGTTATTTTGCTGGAAGTACGTTGAAGTCTCTCTAAGAGAAAACAATCGCGCCTACCCATGTGAGAATAAATTATATTACAATAATCGAGAATTGGTAGGACCTTCATCTTATACAATGCTATTTTACTCTCGCGTAAGAGGAATTTATGGTTAATTAGGCTAAAGTTTTGTCTTGCTCTCGCAATGAGGTGTCTAGCTTGTTCATTAAAATTGAGAGAAGAGGAGTATCTAAATCCAAGGTCCCTAATTTCTGCAGAAGGTGTGATGGTTGAGCCATTTATCGTGAGTGTGTTAGAAGTGATTGAACAACGTAATCCCATATATTGTTTTCAAGGAGCAGAAAATTCTAATCTCCATTGAGAGCCTCAGCTAAATAGAGAGGCAAGATCACGGTTGAGGGATATCAGAGCCTGTGACACTTCACCAGGAGGAGATGTTATGACGACTTTTATGTCATCTGCGAAGATAAGTAGCTTAGAGTGATCTACAACATTTTGTAGATCATTGACATAGATAAGAAAAAGAACTGGACCTAGAACGCTGCCTTGAATTACGCCGCTTAGAATCGGATGATTAGTTGAGGTAACACCATTAACGTGAACCAAGAAGGTGCGGTCAGATAGAAAAGAACGGAACCAGCGCAATAAAGGCTCATGAATACCTAGACATGATGACTTCAAAAGGAGTAGCGTATGAGGAACCCCATCGAAAGCTTTGCTTATGTCCAAGAATACAACAATCACTGCTAGTCCTTGTTCAAGGGAAGCGGTTATGAGATCTAAGTATCCTAACTGGCAGGTTACACAAGACTTTTGGCTAAGGAATCCATGTTGGACTGGAGAGAACGCATCTGGACCAAGGTAGCCCAACAAAGAATTTTGGACTAACCTTTCAAATAACCTAGACAGAATAGGATTATGATTGATGGAGCGATAATTCGTAACGAGGTTCGAATGACAAAATTTTAAACGTGGGATAATAACAGAGTGTTTCCAATGAGTTGGAAAAATGTGATGAATTGAATTGTATTGAATTGCGTGAATTAACCAACCCAGGGATTGAATTGAGAATAACCACACTCACTTGAATCACACAGCGTGTATTAATTAATTAACTAACAACGAGAATTTTGAATTACAGAATTATCGATTAGTATTGATTGTCATTCAAACAATCATCACAACCACCGCAGCTCCTAATCGTCCTCGGATTTTTGTAATCTTGAATAGGTTTGTTCGTCAGTCTTTCCGATTATCTGACAGGTTCACTTGATTCGGTATTCTCGGAAGACAAAGTATGTGACACGTTTGTTTGCTTGTTCATCAGAAGCTTGTCCAGTGTCTGCAGGTTGAATTGATTGAACACACGGAGGTTCCAGCGAACCCGAAATGTCATCCACAGTTGCCAACAATTGTCTCGCTTCATCAATAGCAGTAGTCGAAGGTGCCAGTAACGCTTTTCCTCTTGCGGTTTTGAAAAGTACATTATCTGATCGTTTAAATGAGCTAGAAGGCAGTGCTGAATGCGCTTGATAAGATGAATTCGGTAATTTATTTGAAATGGTATCTGATGAATGATGAAGTTTGCCAACTTTGAAGCCACTTTCTTGGTAATGAAAACTAGATTCTCCTTTTGAATCAATGATATGGGCGGATGTGGACGTTTTAACAGGAGTAGCACTTGAGTCGGTTGATAGGGAAGTCAAATTTTCATCATCAAACAAAAGAGCTTTAGCACGATCGATGGCACTGTTAGAAATTGGTTGAACTGTCTTTCTAGATGCAGTCTGAATATCCAGAGTAACGGGTGCCTTGGCTTTTCCGATAGGTTCTCTCCGACCATATGCAATCAGGCGACGTTTCAAAAATATAGGATCACCAGTTATTTCTGAATGAACAGGTTTTATGTTCATGCCACCGGAATGCGATGCACACTGACGAGTTAAATCTTTCATTGCATGAGAGTCAATTTTTGATAATGAACTTGTAGACAAAAATGAAAAGTCAATATTGAGTAACTTCAGCGATTTTAATCCAAGGATTGGTGGACTAGATTTCGTGACAATGAATGAACACTCAACTGGTTTGGCAGTACCATATCTGACTGGAATAGAGCAAACTCCGACAACAGGTACAGAATGTCCTGTAATGCCGTGAATCGAAATGTCAGATTGATGAATTTGAGCATCAGGGGCAAAATGTTTCAAGTCATTCAATGAAATCAATGATTCCACACTTCCTGTATCAAGTATAAATTCTTTGGAACCATAACTACTGAATATACGTTTACGAATATGAGACACTGTGTATGGCGACACTGATAATGATAGTGAGCTGATTTGATTTTCAACATTGACGACTTTTGTATTATTACTATGCACATAACATGTCTTAGAATTTCGACAAACTGACTGAATATGTCCAAGTTTACCACACTTTAAATATTTAGCATTACGAAATGGACAAGTAAATCGAGAATGTAACTTGCCACAAGATGCAGATTTTCCAAACTTCTGATTGTCAAAATTAGATTTGCTCTTGCCGAATTTCCTTACTCCGTCTGGTTTGACATCAGAATCACCTTGTCGCTGTGGTTGGTTGCTGGACTGCGTTTTAGATCTAGAGGTTCCGAACAAAACTGTTTGAGTGTCAGCATTAATTTGGCGATTAATTTCTTTTGAAACATCTTCATAATGTTCGCATATTCTCTTGACATTTTCATAGGTTGGATTATTCAACATCAATAACTGGCGATATAAATCAGGTTCATTGATACCAGCAATTAAACGATCTCTTAAATGATCATATAGTTTATCTTCGAATGCACAACGTGTAGCCTGTATTTGCAATTCCAGAATAAATTGACGAATAGACTGGTTTTCTTGTCTTTGCATTGTATTAAAGCGTGCACGTTCAGCAATTTCGAAATTTTTCGGAGTGACATGCGCTAATAGAATAGATTTCAATTCATTGAAAGTCTTCTTGGCAGGTAGGATAGGGAATGATAAATTTTTCAGCAAAGCATAAGCATCTTCTCCTGCTGAAGTGAGAAAATGCGCAGTGATAATTGAATCAGGCATTTCACCCTTGGTGAGACACCAAAGTTCAAAACGTTCCAGATAATCTTCAATTTCTCTGGGAGTTCCATGAATATTGAGAGGTCCGAACGACATAGCTGATCGCGACGCCAATTGTGATGAATTGAATTGTATTGAATTGAGTGAATCAACCAACCCAGGAATTGAATTGAGAATAACCACACTCACTTGAATCACACAGCGTGTATTAATTAATTAACTAACAACGAGAATTTTGAATTACAGAATTATCGATGAGTATTGATTGTCATTCAAACAATCATCACAAAAAATTCCAGATTTGAAAGAAATATTGAAAAGATTTGATAAAATTGAAGGAAAGTCTTCATTATCGTTGTGCAAGATGGCTGATATAAAACCAATATCAGCAGGCTATTAAGAGATTTTACTTCGACGAGAAATGACTTTTACTTCTTGTACAGAAAAAGTAAAGGAGTCAATAGTATTTAAGGGAGTGCTGTTGTTTGCTGGTGGATGATGAGGGTTGTTTTTGAACGAGCTGCTGAAGAACAAAGAGAAAGCCTGACTTACTGTGACCACATCAGAAGTGACCATTTCTTTATCCTCTTCGTAGTATATTATGGAGGGAATATCATGCTTTGACCGGATACACCTGGTCTTCGAAAGGAAATTTAATGATTTTGTCATTGAGTCACTGCTTAATGCCTTTCTTTCTTGGCGTTCCATAAAACGAATCTTAACATTTGGAAGAGAGTTACAAAGTTCGTGTCTGCGCATAACCGAAAATAAATCTAACTTATGGTTCACAGAAGCAGAAAGTCAAGCTATCTTTTTCTCCATAAGGTTTATTGGGTCCCGCTTACGCTTCCTAATATGAGAGGAAGACGAACTTCGAATGCATGCTGAGATGTTATCATGAAAAATCGAAGAGATGCGCTCAAAGTTTGAGGAAAGAAAGAATTCTGTCCAGTCGTAGGTTCTAAGAATATTCGAAAACTTCGTCCAATTGATATGAACTTTCTCATCTTTGCGTATATGTGCTGGTTTTTGCGAAAGACGCAAAACGCAAGTTATCATATTATGGTCGCAACCGGGTAGTGAAGTTAAGATTTCAACGTTGGTGGGATCAGTGCCTAAAGTAAAAATCAAATCTAAAACGCTGGACAGCCTCGTAGGCTTCTTCACAGATTGTGTGAAACCTAAAAGATGAATCGTTTTGGAGAAGGATGAAAATTTATTTGAAGAATGCGGGGAATTCCAGCAGGCGTGTGGCATGTTGAAGTCTCCAGCAATAATCTTATTATTGAAGGGGGAAATGGACGCCTCAGTAAAAACATTTATAAGCTTATCAACAGTGAGTGTGGATGGAGATGGCGGGTTGTAAATGCATCCTAGGAGAGCATCAAGAGAAGGTAAGGAGATCCAAATTGAGTCGTCTAGATCATCTAATATACGAGAGCTATGTATTTCTGCTTGGAGATCTGTACTAACATAAATAAGAATACCACCACCACGAGTGTGGTTGCGGTCCCTACGAAACATAAAATAGTTGGCTAGTTCAAGTGAAACGTTGGGAACGTCATTAGTTGTCCACGTTTCTGTTATAAGAACTATTTCGTGTGGGTTTGAGAGCAAGAAATGTTGAAGGGCAGGGAGCTTAGAAATAATTGACCGAGCATTAAGTAACAGAAGGCGAATTTTAGGATATTTAACATGCGTAATAGAAAACGATTTACACGAGTTGTTTGAAATTGTCGGAGCTAATATGGGTAAGGGTTGTGGTAAAGGAAAGGAAAATTTTCTATTGAGCCATACATGTTTTGAAATGGGTTTGTGTAAGCACTAAACGAGTTCCCATTCATGAGGGGGCGCTGATCTAGAAGACGTGGAGCGTATTGGAGTGGAGAAGTGTAGGGTCTTGGAGGAGGATAGTAATAGGGCTGCTTGGGATAAAAGGGACTTTTCGGGAGGATAAGTGGATTAAGTGGGCCAGGTATAACCGGGAACCGTCTATGTACGGGGTGATAATTACATAAGCCATTAGATGGATTATTTCCATCAAAATTACGCCCGACCGTATGGTTCCCAATGATGCGCGGTCCACCACTTAGTAAGGGTGAATTTGATTTGAAGACAGGGAGCACGACTTTTTTGTGGCTTTAATTATAGGTCGAACTGAGGGCTGCAAACCTGCGGTGACGGTTTCATTAGTAAGGACATGGCTATTAGGGCCAGGTGTTAACATTGCGTCATCAATGTTCAACTTAGATTTAGATGTTGGGGTGGTGGTACTTGAGATAGGAGTAACATCAGAAGTTTGAGTTTGAGTTACGGGAGCAGTAGCTGATGCGGAATTATCAACAACATCCACGTCTATGAGGTTGTCGATAACAGTTGAGCGTTTTACAACTTTAGAAACCTTGCGAAGGCACTTTCGTTGTAAAGGTGTGTTGTCAGGCTTGATCAACACATTAGAAAATTGAGGTAAAAGTTTTAATACTAGTTGGTTATTGATTATGTGCGACGCATAATTTTCGTCGGCAAATTTTATTAAAATCGGTGCATTACTACGATTGGAAGGTTTTCTAAGTCTAGTAACAGATGCTGAGTCTAGGGGGAGCCATATTGCGACAGAAATATCTTTTTAAGATCGACTAAAGGATATCTGTCAGCCACGTTAAGAAGAATAAGGTTTTTGGCACGGCTTCGACGCTGCTCAATTTCTGAGGATAGCGACTCTATAAATCGACCCGTGCGT
>JACCGJ010017373.1:0-16066 GCA_013407085.1 Atriophallophorus winterbourni
GTCATTTACAAGCGTGCTTCAAAGCTTCTAGGGATGCTTCGACGGATCTTCCGAACCTTTACGCCTGTAACGTTGCCAAGAATCATGAAGACCTACTTAATTCCCACAATGGAACACGCATCGCAAGCATGGACTCCGTGGATGAAAAAAGATATATTCTTGCTTGACAGGATATATAATCGTGCAACTAAACTCGTGCGTGGTTATCGAAACCTTACATACGAGGAAAGGTTGAAAAAGCTAAAGCTCCCCACTCCCCTTCAACGTAGACTTCGAAGTGACGTGATAATTACCTTACCAGTCATTCAATCTCAATTAAATGCATCTTAACGGCCAAAAAAGCACACAAGCTTTACAAAAAAAACCCACAGAAAATATGCGGGGATATTGAATACTACAGATCATCCACTCAAACATTTGTTTAAATACCGTGAATCAGGAATTACACGTAGCCACTCAGCGGCACTACAAATTCCCCATTCCCGTACTAATTGTCGCCGATATTTCTATTCGGTACGTGTCTGTTTCCTGTGGAATGCCCTTCCCGAAGCAATTATCACCTCTCCCTGTATCCAAACATTCACTCGAACCTTGGACAATTATTTGTTACTTAACGATTTGACGATGCCTGTGTATTGACTAAGGGTAAGCATATTACTTGACTTCAGTGACATCGTATAATTGATTTTTTATACCTCTTATTGAACGCATATTTACTATGATATGGTAATTGTGAAGCTATGTGCTTTTTGTAACCATAAATTCTTGAATCTTGAATCTTGAATCTTGAACTAGCGTGTCGGGCATTGTGACTTACCGTCTTTCGACAAATTTTGCACATGTGACCGCCTTCACTGGGCTTCGCTCGTAAGGTCATGACGCCGGAGTGAAAAGATTTATCGATCGATCTGTGTGGTAAATAAGTGTGCGCGCGTTGGCACGTATGAAACGAAGTTCTGTTCTGTACCACCGAAGCGAAATTAGAAGTGATGGATGCGATAAGCCTATCCACAACTCAAATGGTTTTAGCAAATAAACGATTTTCTAAAACAAAACGAGAGTAAGACAGTTCTGTTTGCTGATGCCATAACAATAGGAGGCGAATTAGCGAACTCAATGATTGTGTTGTGCTACAAAACGAACTGAATGCCTTTTTACGACGGGTCATCAGAAAAAAAATCTGACTTTGGATATGCAATAGTGTAAAATCATGCAGATGCTTTTCTTATCAATACAAAATAGAAAACCGAAGATCCTACATTACACAATCGAAGAAAAGTATCTAGTTGTTTTGTTATGCGATAGTCTAAATATCATTTTACAATCCGAAGATGTTTACTGCAGCTAGATATGTTACGGCGAATATTTGAACGTTTTTTCCCCGGGTTGTTTTACTCTCATGCTAACCACTAATATAAACCTGTTGTATACTACGCTGCCAAAGCCTGGACACCCTGGCTCCAAAAGATATTTTACTTCGGAAATACGTATGTCAGAGATTTTCGAGGCTTGTTCGTGATTTTGAAAATAAGTCATACGTCGAAGGACTCAGACCACTGCATCTGGGGACGATTTCCAATAAGGGAATAAGAGGCGATCTTACCCTTGGATACGAAGATTATAATACTGTTTCCCCCCTCACCTAAAGTATTCCAACTTCGAAATTCTTCAGCACTTAATGATGCATGTTTAAAATTCTACACCCCAAACGGATCTGCCGCATAGATTTTTATTCGATGCGTGTGTGAATTGTTTGAAATTCCCCACCTGCCAAATCAAATCGAAAATTAACGACTATATGAGAGCTAACCCAGATTTTGCCTCCAAATATTGATAGCACATTCAATTTATATGATCATATTCATTCTATGTGTACATAACATCATCCAGGTTTGTCAGTGTGAATGCTGAGCATGTGAGGTCATTTTGAATAGGTCATTTTGAAATTCCTGAGCGCTTTACCAAGAATTACACTGTGATTCTTTAATTGAACATCGTCGTTCGTCGTGCGAACCCAATTTAACATTAGCATGCAAATATAACTTTGTCTATCAATTAACTACTTTTTCAAGTTTTACTGAAGCGGATCTTACTGTCTCCAACTGATGTCGTCAAATAGCCAGAAACCGGTTGTGGCGTGTAGGTGTAGGGAATGAGAGCACCACAATACATGAGGCAATTTTGTGTGTATTAATCGCTTGATTCTTTAATTGAACATCGTGGTTCGTTGTAGGTATGAACGAAATTATTCTTGGTGATTTGCATAAAAATTCAAACACTGACATTTTGGCGTACATATGATGGTGTTCTGAATAACATTTGATTTCTTTATACATAAATTATATCGTTAATATTAAAAATCTACCAAATTCCCTAAAACTTCAACACAATGTAAAATAACACAAGTTTAATCTTGAAGCGACAAACATCTCTAAAAATTTACATATCAGCTACAAATCTGAATTGCTCTTCAAAACACTTTTGCGGTTTTAAGACGACCATTGCGAAGCAAAAAAGACGAACGCTGATAAAATCGAGAAATTCGTGACGTTTAATTTAAAATTTTAACCATCCTAGCAGCACTGTATTCCATAGAATATATTTCAAATTACCAGTCAAATTAGCATATTTTAGGCAGTACACGGAATTGTACATAAAAAAACTGTGACCATATTTTAATCCAAATTTTCATTTCCACAATTTATTTAATTTTACAAGAAGTTATTCCAGATGGATGAATCCAGGTTGTCAAAATTTATTAGATTCCTACTTCACGTACACAACGAAATGCCATCGGAAATATCCTTATGTTAATCGAAGACGCATCCTCTTGACGAAATAATTCGCTGTGTCTTAAAATGATAACTTGCAAACCCGTTTTGGTGATCTGAATTTCTAAAGCCAAAACATTGCACTGTCAAAAATTAGTTTAAACTACATGTTCTCTCCATGTTCTAATGCTAACAAGCGATTTTCGTTAAATCGCTTGTTCCCTTTAAATTGCAATGTCCTCGATCTAATTTATTCCAATTTGTGTTCCAAATGAATTTGAAGATGTTAATGGCCAGGAATGCATTCATTCATCTGAGTAAAAAAGCCTAATTATCTTGGAACAACTGTACATTTGGACCTCTGTATTTCATCATTGGTAATTTGATACCCATTAAGATTCCGAACTGTAATTTTTTTCTTTTTAAATTAGACGGGGCATTGAAGTTGGTCACATCCAATCTCTCGGTGAGGCGCGGAAGTATTCAGGCTCGCATACGACAGTAATATACAGTTAGCAGTGCTTCAAAGCCTGTTTCATACATGAACTACATACGCCAAAATGTATACACAAGTTAAAATGTATATATATTGTTATGATCAAAATATAGTTTTGCATAGGTCATACATATAAAGTAAAGCCTTCAAGTATTGCTTTTATTTTCTGTATTCAAGATTCAAGATTCAAGAATTTATGGTCTAAAAAGCTCGTAGCTGTACAACACCACAGGATATTCGTATAAGGACAAGAAAATATCATGTCCGTTCATATTTGAAAAAATGTAATACACGAAAAACAAACGTTGAATATGACCTAAAAATCTTTTATTGAATAACAAAACAACTTTTCCATTAAGAACAATACTGACTACGCGTTGTTTGTGCTCATCAGGTAGGAGAGGGTACGTTTAGAATTCGCAATCCTTGGAACAGTTAAGGAGTTGTAAACTAGTTGTGTCACTATTGGCAAGGCTTATACGAACAACAAACCCTAGCAGATGTGCTGAATTGCATGTAGATGGTGTTAACAAGTGATCATGAAATCGGTTGTGTGGTGTGTCTGTGATGGAAATGCATAAAAATGTGTATTTTTGTTAACGATCATGGGTCCAAAACTATCTAAATGTGCTTCGGGACATGAGAATAAACAGGTTGACCATAAACGTATTTCCCAACTGTTGCTTATAAACATATATTCTTTATTCTTTAACTCATTCGTTCATTTTGAATTCGAAAATTGGGCAATTTTGTTGAAATGAGGAATATGTTGGAAAATAAATTATTACGTAATTAAAAATTCCAATGCATTGGAGTTTTAATAAAAGTCTTATTATGTATTATGTATTATTGCATTATTAATTATTTATTGATGTTATCCGTAAGCAATGCTAAGTACGTATATAGTGATTAAACAACTCAACCGTAAGAAAGTGATCTGTAAGAATGCACAAACGTGGCTTACCATTAAATAGCATACATGCGGTCCTCGCATTTTTCATTGCCTTTTACTTCACTGATGTCCAAATGGACTTTATATATCTATTTGTGTCTGTGAGCATGATACGTCCTAGAATATCCGGCTACCTCGAAATTTGTAACAAAAGTTCAATCTGCAGAAAATTAGATTCAGTCAGCATTTCTAACATAAATCTGGACTATTGCTCTTTTGGTTTTTTAGTGAGTTCATTCCATTTTTGTTGTATTTTATGTAGTGGAGACATATTTTTGGTCCACTGCATAATTGGTGAGTCCGAAAACACGCAATGTTTGACATTTACCATAAATTCGTTGTAGCGATTGAGGTAAAGTTGCTGTTTACCACAAGCACAGTGATAGCACACACCAAATGAGAACTCCGGAAGTCGGGATACAAAGATGTATGAGATGATGCACGCGGTACAATAGAATGTCGTAGACAAGTCCTGTGGTTGATGCGCAGCTTGGTCGCTGAAAGAATTTTCACAGGTCGTTGTGTGGATGCGCAGCCGGATGGCTGGAAGACGATGGCTGCCTTAGCAGCAGCTAGCGGCGGCCAAAGGGGAAACGAACTCCGACGAGCGCGGGGTAGAGTCCGACAAAACAAAGGGATTGAGAATCAATATAATATAAAATAGAATAATCAACATTATCATTCTTATTCACAATAGGAACGTAGAAAGAGTTTGACATCCTTTTCTACGTGTTGTGCGATATGAAAGCAAACGATAATATTGGCGCAAAATACAAAGATACATAAGGAATGACACATCGTTACATCGCATTTCTTTAATTTTGGCGCTTTTTGGAATCCTCACTCAATACGCGCCGTGAACGATTATTTCTCGCACGGAGCAACGCACACAGTTCTAAGAAATTGTCCGTTTTTTGGTTTTTGACGGGATTCTGATCCGATCTTCCCTTTATCGTTGACCACTGATGCTTGTTACTCGCCCTAGAAACACAACAAGTCCCATTTACCCTTGACCTACTACTCAAAAACTAAGAACATATTATAGAATCTGTTTCTTATACAGCTCCACTCGGATTGAGTGATCATGTTTTCATTATATTAGATTATATCTATTAATACGAGCCCCGTAGAAAATTGTCAATGAACATATACAACTCTAAACTATGACATGCTCCGAGCTCTTATTACAGTCAATCGATCGAATTTCTTTGAACTCACATCAGCTCAGGAAATATGGGAAACGTTTTACAATCAACTACGTATCATCATTAATTTGTCATTATCATGGAAAAAATAAGCAGTATCAATTATATATAACAAGAAAAGGCTAGGCTCTAGCACTGATCCTTGAGGGACACCTCTAATGACAATCACCGTTTTTTTTATAGAACGCCGTCAATGCGGACTCGCACATGCCGATCGGTCAGATCATCCATTATCCACGATAATAAGTTTCCTGTTATACCATATTGCCCTAGGTTTTGCAGAAACAGGCTGTGGTTGACCTTATCGAGTGCCTTTGTTACATCAATATAGCGGGCGTGAACGGAGTATCCTAGATCAAGAGACGTTGTCCAGTCTTCCAGAGTGATGAGTAAATTTGAGAGACAAGCTCTGTTTCGGCGAAACCCATATTGCTCAGCTGATAAAAGTCATTTAGTGTCAAGGTGACCCACGATACACTCAGTTAGGATGCACTCCATAATTTTCGAGATGCAGGGGAGCACTGTACCAAGTCAGCAATTTGCTACGTCGGAAGGACATCCACTCTTGTCAATCGCTGTTATCACACCAGATTTCCATGCTCACGGTACGCAACCGTCTTTATGACTCTAGATGAAAATCTCCGCTAGACAGTAAGAATGCTGTCTATAACATACATGGAGAAAAGCTGGAATTTCCTCGTATTTAGTCACAACGACTTGATCAATTATTGGTTTCGTTAGAGGTTCTAATGAGTTTGATAATCCATGATGCAATAGTTTCCGTTTTGGGCAGAAACATGGGGGTAAAAGCTCGCAAGAGCGTCTGCTGTCTCTTGAACTGACAGTCTTGAACTGTAGTAGTCATTCTTTTTTCTGTCATGAGCGGAAACACATGATTTCACTTTATACTTTCATTCCCCAATTTGTACAGAATTTATGGATTATATTCCAATCATTCCACCATGCGTTGCTGCTACTTTTGTTTGTCCAGTCAAGCGAGGGTGGTCACTCTGTTTCGTTTCGGCAAAATTGAAACCCAGTTGCAGGATTTGCAAGATCATAATGAATGCCCCAGTTTCGTCATTTCAGTGACATCCATTTTCTGGTTCTACTGCGAACAGTGAATCGGAAGGTGCGGACATCTTTGCTGGGAATAAATCGAGAGTTTGCACTACCTATAGCAATGAAATCACGAAATACCACTACACCGTTTTCAGCGGCACGTCTTTAACGTTTGTTGTGAGGCTATGAGGAATAGCGTCTTTCCTAACGAACGTCACACAGTGCGTCGTTGCATGAACGTTAATGAACATTATGGTAGCATTACTACACTTCTGAATTAGAATAACAATTTTTTGCTTCCGCTACTGCTCCGTTTCGCTACTTTCAATTCAATTCAGAAATGACAAATGTAAATGCATGGTGTCAAGATGTATAGTTTTCCTCGATGCACGGGTTAAGGGTCAAAAAGGCATCAAGATTTATCTTGAAAATCTGCTGATTTGGTGAGTTCACTACATAATCTGGTAGATTGTTCTAAGTAAAACAAACTCGCACGGCAAAAGATGTCGTCTACATTTGAGTCGCGAGTGATGGACAGTTAGAATAAATGTGTGAGCTCTTGTATTATGCGAGCCACGCAGAGAGAGTGATTCAAAATATTGTAAACCAAAATCTAGTACCCCCGGAGAGCACGACGTGGATAATCGGATAAATACCAGGATTTGATTCGCTCATTGTATGGTTTCCGGCTGAGTCTGGTGACATAAATCATTTTCCCATGAGCAACCAAGTCCATGCAGTCGAGGCTCGTCAGACCACATATGATCAAAAATATGCTATATCTTTCATTGAGCAAACCAATGGCTTTCGACGTCTTCTACATGACCTCCACGTCAGTTTTCCGTCTTTTAGGTTATTGTTACGTCTCTGATTTTCGAGATTTTGTCATGAACTTTAAAAAGCATGGATTAAAAATTTAAGATTCCCTTTTACAGAGCTGATGGTATTGGGTTGACAATAATTTGTTTCGCAGATGCGCATAACCGTCTGTTTTCTGGTTGGTTCCTAATCCTCATGCACCTACTGAACGTTACACATGTTGCGAGACAGCACTTAATGGGCTGGGTGCTGCCCATCGTGAAGTAGTCACTAGCCATCCAAATGGACTTGAAGATCCCTCTCAACATCGAAAGCAGCCTTAGGTGCTAAAATCTACTCTGGTCAAGCTATATCTTTTAACCGGTATTCGCTGTTCTGGTGTTTTTATCCAAAAAGTGAGATGGAAAAGCCGCTTCATTCCAGCGCCAGGTCTGTTCAATATTAAACACAAGTTGTTGCCTATGAAGTAATTGTTCTCTCTCCAATATTTCATTGGAATCAAAGGAACAGCTAGCTGATAACTGTGAAAAACAATGCAGTCACATGAATCTCAGGACAGAGTGAATTACAAATTCGAACTGCCCATATTGACCCTTGTTGATCCTTATTGAGAATCAAGGAAATTCCCCAATATGGAGTTACGCGCAAAATCCCAGGTATTTTAGAACCAACGAGGATTTGTCAACAAAAGCGGTACTATATTGAGGCAATCAAAATAACTGAAAAACATACCTCAAATATTGGGTTAACCGGGTTAGATCCGGGTCAATGTCAAAAACAGTATCGAGCACGTATCACGTTACGCACACGAGTCCAAACCAAAAATAGCGCGGTCAAAATGGAGTCAATTATTCAAGGTGAAAGAGTAAAACAAAATAGAGGGAACAAGCGAAAACAACGATATTTTGGAATACAAATACACATAAAAATTGAAGGGTAGGTGGGAAGGTAAAAAGAATCAACACCGCCCCCCAAAGCCACCTCGGCTTTCTAACAACTATCACTCTCCATCACCTTCCAATAACCACACACGGCGTATATCTCTTTTAAGCTCCCCGTCTGCGGTGCGTAACAAAACTTCCCGTACATGACCATCAGCACCGAGTAGAGTCTCAGACACGATCGCTTTCTTCCAAGAACCGCGCGACGCACTTTCGTTTCGGTAAAGAACATAGTCGCCAACAGCAAATTATCTACGCAGACGCATCCATTTATGTCTCACTTGTAACAATGATGAATACTCTATCAACCAACGATGCCAAAACGCGTTTGCAAGTACTTGGGCTTGTCGCCAGCGCTTCGTATACCGATCCCTGAGGTTTAGGCAGTCATCTAACACACTGCCGTGTTCACGGCCCAGTAACAGGTGATTTGGGGTCAACGCAATTGGTTGGTCCGGATCATCATACAACGGTACAATCGGCCGATTGTTCAGTATTCGTTCCACTTCGCTCAAAAAGGTCATTAAGGATTCGTCTGTCAAGACTTGTTCCCGTGAAACTGCACTCAAAATGCGGCGTACGGATCTGATCTGCCGCTCCCAAATTCCTCCGCGGTGACTACTATAGGGAGGGTTAAATTTCCACTCGATCCCTTTGTTCAACATACTCTTGTGAACTTTGGTATCGTTAAGTTCATTTGAAAAACGTCTCAGTTCATGCTCTGCCCCAACGAAATTGCTGCCTCTGTCACTGAACATATACTTAGGGGGGCCACGTCGATTAATAAAACGGGATAACGCCATCAGAAATGAATCAATTGATAAGGAATACGTAACTTCTAAATGAACTGCACGTGTTTTCAGACAGGTAAAAATGCATCCATATCGTTTTCTGTTAACACGCCCTTCTCGTACCAAAAACGGACCGAAAATGTCAACTCCAGTTGCCTCAAAGGCATATTCAGGTGTCAATCGGCATTCCGGTAAATGTGCCATAATTTGTTCAGACGGTTTTGCGAATCGCATTCTGCACGATATGCATTTACGCAAGATACCCTTCACCACAGAAGCACCTCGCAGTATCCAGTATTTTCTTCGTGTTGCGGCTAAAACAAAATTAACACCCATATGACCTTCCGCTTCATGGATGTATCGTACAAGAATAGTAGTCACGGGATGTTTAGAGAGTAGTATGATGGGATGCATGCATTGGGGTTCAATTGAAGCACTTACGAGTCGGCCTCCAACACACAACAGATCTCTCTTCAAACGAAATCTCAAAAGTATTCCTGTGATGCTGTTAGTCAAATCAGGACCAGGATGTATGCAGTCGTTCAAAGAAGTTCCATGAAACTTCGCCGCACAGTCGAACACCATTCTCACCTTATCCGGCTTTCGAGGATTCAAAACTGGGTGATGAGGTAGGGAGCAAATGCCCTCATTAACCGCAGGCAAAAGTTTTTTCACGTATCCCTTACTTAGATAATCTCGAAATATTTCGTCATATTTTGATAACAACAACGTGTCTTTCAGCAATCGACTCTTTAAATAGCTGAGCCTCTTTTCTGCCAGTATACGGTTACGTGGGCCATGACGCTTACAGAATTTCCAAGGAATAGGTACTTCGTAATGTCCACTTTGGAAACGATTGCCAACCTCGGCCATCGATAGTATGTGTTTATCTTGTATGGACATGGACAGTGTACTGCGATCGCGATTCTCGGAAAATTCACATTCAAACAATTTCAAGATGTCCTCGTTTATGTCTCTTTGGGTGTTGAGGCAATTTATCGACGCTTTATGCCCAACTGTCGACGTAGGACCAATGATTGTCCATCCCAATGGTGTCAAATGTGCGAATGGTTGTTTTGGCTTACCGAGCCGCTGCTGTAATACCCAGTGTACTTCTGGAACATTAACTCCCAATAAAATACGAACCGTTTTATCCGGAATGCGAGTTAACTTGACGTCTGATAATGACTCAATTGCGTCAATAATGATTCTTCGGGAATTGTCACCTTTTTAACGGGAAGAGAATCCATCACGTACGCCTGATCGACATCAACTTTGGTGCCATCATACAGAGATTGAATGACAAATGACGTGATGGCAGTTTTTTGCTTGCGTGTACCATGCACTAAGGTAACGTCAACATAGGCTGGCGCACCTGACAGCCCTAATTCCTCGGCTAAGTCAGCTGTCACCAATGTCGCATCCGACCCGTTATCCAGAAGTGCATTCGTAAGAACTACTCCGTTCGGACCTACTACCCTCCCTGCAATGATGGACAAGAAACTGCTACATCTTTGAGTGCTTGTCGAATTAATCTTCATTGCGTATTCACGCTGAACGGTACGATGTAAGAGCAGGTGATGTTTACCCTTACAACCATCTTTCCCACATCCAGAAGCTTGTCTGCAGTCAGCTGCTATGTGGTTTGCTTGAAAGCAGTTGAAGCAGAGTTTAGACATTCTAAGTCTGTTAATCCTTTCAGCATAAGACAGACTGCCGAACGATGTACAATTTTGTAACGCATGTGTCATGGAGCACTGTGGGCATCGCGATGTTTCAGTTGTTGAAGTGACATTCAATCGAATTCTTTGAGTATTCGCATGTGTCAGTGGACCAGCCTTCGCTTCACGTCCACTAGCTAAAGCACCGGAACAGCTAGTAGCCATTGAGACTTGTCTCTCCAAGAAACGAACTAAGTCCCCAAAGGTGGGCTCTCCGTCAAATCGAATGATTTCATCCACGCACTCAGCCCACTTGTAACGCAAATGTTTTGGTAAGCGCTCGACAATTAACTTCAAATTTGTCGTATTGTTTAGTTCGCTCAAGCGATTCAACTGTCCAAGAGCAAGCTCGCAATTTCGCATTCGTCGTGCCAATTTTTGCAGGGAACTAATATCATTCTGGTTGATTATGTCTCCATTAAGAATTTCCTTCAAGAAAGACTGAACAATATCATGCGGGCGACCAAATTCCATTTTTACAATACGTCGCGCTTGGCAATATCCCTCGCTATCCGGGAGGTAAATACAATGTTCAATTGCGCTCTTCGCATCGCCAACGCAATAATGTAGCAAGTACATCAACTTGCGATTTTCGCTAGTGACGCGGTCATCGACAGTCAGTTCAAAGGCTTTGATAAATTTGCAGAAATCTGTTGGATTTCCATCGAACCTTTCAATGTCTATCTTAGGCAATCCGTCAACATGCGTATCATAGTTTCGCCTCGAGCCCGCTGCATTCATCGGAGCCTCACGCAACATCGAACTAACGGAAACCGGGCTCCCAACCATAGTTTGTCGTAAGGGGCAGATTTTTTCTTCACGCATCACAAAAGTGTCTCGGCCGATATCACACTTAACATCTTCGTCGGACGAATCGAAATCATGCATCATCTTACGCTTAGCATCTGTACTGCGCCTGCGGATCTCCAGCTCTTTCATTTCAATAGCTAACTCTTCGTCGTGTACTTCCTTAGCTAACTGCCGACGCTGATCTTTTCGCGATTTGACTGCATTAGAACTTACACTACCGGCGTCATCTAACCTAGGAGGACGGTGCTGGTTAGAAATTAAGGTAGCGGAAGTGACAGATAAATTATTACAATCTTCAATGGAATGAGATGAGAGCATAGGAAAACACATAGAATCATGAAAATGCGAGTTAGAAAATTCAGTACTAGGGAGTTCAGGAATGGGAACGGGGTTCAGGGTAACGTCATTCAAACAGTTAGACGACTTGCCAGATCTGGTTCTAGGCATATTTGAAAATGAGATATTCTCCGTCGTGTGAACCAAATCTCGAGCCAAAATCCAGCGATGATCGAAGGATTCTCCACGAAATAAAGTAATTGAGTACTGTTGATTCTTATTGAGAATCGAGGAAATTCCCCAATATGGAGTTACGCGCAAAATCCCAGGTATTTCAGAACCAACGAGGATTTGTCAATAAAAGCGGTACTATATTGAGGCAATCAAAATAACTGAAAAACATACCTCAATTATTGGGTTAACCGTGTTAGATCCGGGTCAATGTCAAAAACAATATCGTGCACGAACCAAGTTACGTACACGAGTCAAAACAAAAATGGCGCGGTCAAAATGGAGTCAAATTATTCAAGGTGAAAGAGTAAAACAAAATAGAGGGAACAAGCGAAAACAACGATATTTTGGAATACAAATGCACATAAAAATTGAAGTGTAGTTATGAAGGTAAAAAGAATCAACAATCACATACCGGAGTAAAAGCTACTCGGAAGCTCATTAGCTCTCGTTATCTTTGGCATGACATGCATAAAGACATTCAACTTTGAACCAAGAGTTGCCCCTTATGTCAACAGAGCAAAGTACAAAGTCACCCTGTCAGTTCCCCTGGTATATTTCCACCTGTTACTGAGCGTTTTCAGCACGTTCACTTGGATCTCGTTGGTCCATTAGCGGTCTCTAACGGTTGTTCCTATATATTGAATTGCATCGACCGTTTTACCCGTTGGCCATAGGCTGTAGCCATTCCAGATATCAGTGCAGAAAAAGTTGCGAAACTTTCGTTCAACATTGGATCAGCAACTTCGGTGTACCGAACACTATTACCACTGCCAGAGGTTCCCAATTTCAGTCAACGCTTTTTAGGGAATTAAATAGAACACTCGATACAAAGCACATACAGACTACAGCCTACCATCCTTCTTCAAATGGCTTATTTGAAAGATTTCACCGGCAACTCGAAGCCGCAATCATGAGTCACGGGAAATCGTAACGTTGGCCTAAATCATTGCCCTTGGTGCTTCTTGGTATCCGTACAACCGTGAAAGAAGACCTGGGTTGCTTAGCTGCTGAGATGGTGTACGGGAGTACACTTGAACTACCTGGTGAATTCCTGACATCTTCTGATTCACCTTTAGATATTACAGCTCCACAATATGTCAGTCGCCTTCGCAGCTTCATTAAATCATTACGAGCCATCCCAACTCGACAACGTTCTCAACCGTTCTACATCCCAGCTGACTTGTTTACGTGCGACTTTGTGTTTGTGCGTAGAGATAATGTACGTCAACCACTCCAACCACCGTACACCGGTCTGTACAAGGGGCTCAGCAGGCACCTCAAGTATTTCGTTATTGTCCGAAACGGATCAAAAGAAACCGTCTGTATCAATCGTCTTCAAGTTGCTTACGTGGAATCAACATCGGAAGGGAACGCAATTACCACAGACCAACACGTCCCTTCATCCAATTCACCAGAAGCCAACCTTACCCCTGATAAACCCCCATTCCGTTCGTGTCTCAATCCACCCGACAGACAAATGCGTTCAGGTCGCAAGGTAAATTTCCCCGAAAGTTTGACGATTTCATAACCAAATGCTTTTTTCGAGCGTCTTTTTCCTGTTTCCGACGCTCTGGGGGCGAATACTATAGCACTTTGTACAGCTTTCCATTTTGTATTGTCGAGATTGTACAAATCTATTTTTTACTTAACAATTTTTCTGCAACATTTTGTCCCCTGATGTACCTAGTGGGATTGTGGCGACCGTTCATATAATAATCAATATATTCAATCAATATTGCTGTAATTCAAATTTTCTCGTTGTTCACCTTACATTAATTACAATACCCTCTTCGTCCACGCACGGCCTACCGTCCTTCTGTAGTTGTATCTGAGTTAAAATTGTATGTGGAAATAAATGGAACACACGCAATCAATTCCTCTCTATCCACTACAGATTCTTTCGGTTTGCTTGAAAATACCCGCCACTACCAGGATTGATTCGTAAGGAACACAGGCATGTGAAACTGTGAATTGAAAATGGCAGAAGTCTCATCACAGAAAGGTGAAGTTAATGCATGTTGAATGTCCAATCGAATGAAAAGACGATGAACAGCAGTTTATTTCAAAAAAATACGAAAAAATGAAAAAGAATTTCCTCACATCTTCGATGTTCCGGTCCATCGTTCTTTAATATTCTTCGTGTCGTTTTTCCCCTCACCCGATTTTCTTTTCATACAATAACTGCTCATATACTGAATTTCTGTAAGACTGATTGATTATCATATACCTTGGCCATTTCAACGAACGAAACATTACCAACACGTATGACCTTGAAAACGTTAATAATTGTTGTCCATTTCTTATGCTTCATGTATACAAACAACTTTGATAATTATCGATCATGCTTAGCATGCCTTGGAATTCTAAGAATAAAATATTTATTTATTTTTTGTGTTTCAACATGAATTTCCAAATATGTTTGTAATTTTTAACAATAAATATGGTTGGATTTAGCCTTAATGTTAATGCTCCGGTAAGAGCACCTGCCACTTTTCGTCCAGCCAAAGTTTGAACGCAATTTCTGAAGGTGCCGAGATTAGTTCTGCGAAAAAGTGCGTTCTGGATTCGAGCCTGGTGTGCTGTTTAATAAGCTTAGGACTGTGCCCTCGTGTACCAACCAAAGAAGAGAACCGAAAGAAGTCATCGAATTCTAGACAACTTTATCATTTGACAAATTGAAGGTCTCTATAAGAACCCCGTAAGTTGCCTCCTTCTAAGCGAGAAAGGTCCTCGTGCTAATAGCCGATTTTATTAATTGGTGTATGCTAACGCCTCGATCAGGCGGGGGGCCAAATTCTGTACCTTTTATATCTGCACGATATCCTTCTGGTAATACGGCTTCCAAGCCTGCATACAGTATTCTAAATGTGGCCCTACTATTGCCTTGTAGAGGGGCAGCAGCAACTCAGCTTTCCTGCTTGTGAGGGCTGAACGTAGTCGAAAGAGTTCACTATCGGCCCTTTGAGTCGCAGCAGCACATTGGTCAGCCAGCTTAAAGTTTTCGGAGACTACGAATCATAGGTCATTAGTAGATTTTACCCTACGAGACTCCGTGTGGGCTGAGGGCGTAGATACAATCATGTTGCCTACCAGTGTAGCGAGAAAGTGACACTTATCTAGGTTAAGGGGAAGGTCCCACTTACCCGCCCATGCTGTTACAGCTTCCACGTCACTTATCAGATCGGAGTTATCCGACCTACCGACAATTTTAACTACGTCAGCAAACATATAACAGTGTGAGCGCAGTTGGTTGACTAGATCATCAATAAGCATGAGGAACAGAAACAGCCTCAAGACTGAGCCCTGGGAAACTACACTTATTATAAGCGCACATGCGGAGTATGTATAATCTACCCAGACAGTAAAGGAACGGTCGATTAGTAATGCTCGAATCCAGCATAGAAGGTTTCCAGATACTCCTATGGCTGAGAGTTTGAGAAGCAAGAGCCTATGGTTGACTGAATCAAAAGCCTTACTGAAGTCGAGATAGAAGAATTCTACAGCTATACCATCATCCATCCTCTTAGTGACCTCGTTCAGAAAGCTCAACAAATAATCAGGCATGACCTACATTTTAGGAAGCCGTGTTGTGCGGCTTTCAGAATAGAGTGTTTGGTTAGATATCCACAAATTTTATCGTGGATCAACCTCTCCATAACCTTACATAGTACACTAGTGAGGCTACCCTGGCGGCAATTTTTGACCGCCGAAGAAGCTCCCCCTTATGGATTGGCATTACAACAGCTGTTCTCCAGTCCAAAGGAAGGGTACCTTGACGGAGGGATGATATGGAAAGTTCTGTGATCGGAACAGCTAATATATGGGCTAGCAGTCTGATCATTCGTGGATGGATGCTATCGGGCCCTTTCGAATTGTTAGATGCTAGGCTAGCCATTATAGTCTCGACATTGTGTACCTGGAATGTAAGGTCAGTGCAGAGGGGGCGTTCAGTGAGTGCACACTGAAGTGATGGCGCAGAGGCCTTCGA